>JAJJWO010000303.1:0-153690 GCA_021655895.1 Fusarium sp. NRRL 66739
TATTCTATATAGGTATAAGCTTGCTTATATAAGTAGATTTTATCTATATGACCGGTCATGCGACTAAGCATATGATATTATTTATACGACCGGTCGTGCAAATATGGCGCGCCTACTATGACCCTACTACTACGTAATATATCTTTATGCGGTTATTTGTTAGGATAACTTAGTCTTACTCATATCTCGAAGAAATAGATTAAGATTTTAACAGGACTTGAACTCGGGAAACGGGGTCTTCGGGATCCGCGGGCACCTTTAGGCCGAGGCAGTCTCTACAATATTTTAATAGTACTAACGAAGCTTAGGGTCATACCGGCAAGGACGAAATGTTGTATACTTTTCTCTATGCTAATTATGCTTGACACTCTAGGCCTAACTTCTGCTCTCGAGCTTTTGAGCATGCCCGATTTGCATAGCCGTTAGATGTCTATTGACACAACCACGGAATACCTGAGAGACCTCATTCTTGAAATCTTGGGAGTCTGAGAGGTTCCCTACATTTATCAATACTGCTGGTCAAGTTCCTCATCGGGACTAGCTAAGCCACTCATGCGAAATACATAACAGTTTACTCTGTATAGATTTATAATACGACCAGCTTCCCACTCAAAGGGCGCGTTCTCATACCTTATATCGGGTCAAGAAGCCGAGACTCCACAGGTGGCTAAGTTACTACAGTTGGACTAGTCTCCAGCGTGATGGCGCCTCTTGGCTTCCATATCCGGTAATTTATAACGACACAATCGCTTCGGCCTCTTGGCGATTCGGTACACGACCCTATCAGTGATGAAACTGAAGTGGAGAGCTACTACGGAATTAAATGGAAACAGTATAAGCTTGATATTTAAATATTTGCCTTTAGCTTGACCTCGATTTGTAAATCAAGAGTTTCTTCTGTTCCTTACTGTCTACAATGTCGCCCGCCAAAGGTCCTCCAACCATGGAAGGCCATGTCTCAGGCCAGTCGAACAAGCCTCTGTCGCGCCCAGCACATGCTTTGCAAGCTGATACAGTGGTTCAAGAGCTCCAGACAAACCCTACTTCTGGGTTGACTGCTGCTGAAGCGTCTCAGCGACTTGCCGAGTATGGCACCAATGACTTGGGCGAGGAAGAGGGCGTTAAACCCATTGGGATCTTTCTCGCTCAAATCTGCAATTGCATGACTCTGGTATGGTTCTCTCAGGACACTCTGACAACTTAAGCTGACTTTTATAGGTCTTGATCTTGGCACTCGCTGCTAGTTTCGGCATCCAAGCTTGGATCGAGGGCGGTGCGCTCGCGCTTATCATCCTCCTCAACATCGTTATAGGTTTCTTCCAGGACCTGCAAGCAGCCCGAACAGTTCATTCGCTCAAGTCACTCAGCCAACCCACAGCAAACGTATTTCGAGAAGGCAAGACCATCACCATTCAGACAAGCGAGATCGTCCCTGGCGATATCATCGACCTCAAGATGGGCGACTCCGTACCAGCCGATATTCGACTTCTCGAGGTTTCAAACTACGAGACCAACGAGGCTCTTCTTACAGGAGAATCTCTGCCTGTCCGAAAGAACGCCACGATGTTGTTTGACGACGACACGGGCCCTGGCGATCGCCTCAATGTCTGCTACAGCTCTACCATTGTCACCAAAGGACGCGGCAAGGGCGTTGTCTTTGCAACTGGCGCTTTCACTGAGATTGGCGCTATTGCAGCAGCCCTGCATGATACTGGCCGAAAGAAGCGAGAGGTCAAGCGTGATGAGAACGGCAAAGCAACGTTTGGTGCTCATGTTACCAAGTGGCTTCTGACCGTTGCCGATGGCATTGGCGAGTTTTTGGGGGTCAACGTGGGTACTCCCCTGCAGCAGAAGCTATCTCGGCTGTTTCTCTACGTCTTCGCTTTTGCTATCGTGTGTGCCATCATCGTCTTGGCTGCTAACAAGTTTGATCCGCGAAAAGATGTTATCATCTATGCTGTTGCAACGGCCGTGGGCACCTTGCCCGTCTCCCTGATCCTGGTCTTGACGATTACCATGGCTGCTGGAACTAAGCAGATGGTGAGCCGCAAGGTCGTCGTGCGAAACATGCAGAGTTTGGAGGCTCTTGGTGGTGTCACTAGTAAGTATTCTGGCTGTTATCCAACTTTTGCTACTTCTTTGACCAGGTGGATAACTAACAAATGGATCAGATATCTGCTCCGACAAGACCGGTACTCTGACACAGGGAAAGATGGTTGTGAGGATGGCCTGGCTTCCTGGACATGGCACATACTCAGTCGCCTCAACGAACGAGCCCTACAACCCATTGGTTGGCGACATCGACTACGCGCCCTTTGCACCAAAAGAGCTACCCTCCTCTGGCGGAGAGTCAAAGTCACACTCTGTCAACCCTTACGAAGAGCCTAGCAGCAATGAGGGCCTCAAGCACTACCTGGACATCGCCTCTCTCGCCAACTTAGCCACCGTCGAGAAAGGAAGCCAAGATGGTGGTCCTGAAGAGTGGCGTGTGCAAGGCGACCCTACCGAAATTGCTATCCAAGTCTTTGCTACGCGCTTCAACTGGAACCGTATGTCTCTGTCTTCAGGCTCAAACCCGCGATGGAAGCAACTCGCCGAGTTTCCTTTCGACTCAGACGTCAAGAAGATGTCTGTCATCTTCCGCGATACTATTTCCAACGAAACGCACATCCTCACCAAGGGCGCGGTTGAACGTGTTATCAGCAGCTGTGTGTCGATGAATGTTTCTGGTGATATCAAGCCTCTTGAAAATGCTGCAAAGGATGCTATTCTGGAAAACATGGAGGCTTTTGCTCGTCTCGGTCTGCGAGTGCTCGCTCTTGCCAGCAGGTCTCCTGTGGATGGCCTACCGGAGGACTTATCCACGGCTATGAATCGATCCGACTTCGAGAAAGACCTCGTATTCCGCGGGCTCATTGGTATCTACGATCCCCCACGACCTGAGACACGTGATAGTGTGCAGATGTGTCAAAAGGCCGGTATCAGCGTGCACATGCTCACTGGTGATCACCCCGAGACAGCTCGAGCCATTGCCGCAGATGTCTTCATCATCCCATCGCCTGAAAGAATGAAGATGGTCCGCAGCGACGTTGCAAACACCATGGTTATGGCAGCGCATGACTTTGATCATCTCTCTGACGCTGAAATTGATGCTATGCCCGAACTGCCCCTGGTTGTAGCCCGCTGCTCGCCTACTACAAAGGTTCGCATGATCGAAGCTCTGCACCGTCGTGGCCGCTACGTTGCCATGACTGGAGATGGTGTCAACGACAGTCCTAGCTTGAAGCACGCCGATGTTGGTATTGCTATGGGTCTTAACGGGTCTGATGTTGCTAAAGAGGCTTCTGATATTATTCTTACCGACGACAACTTTGCATCTATTCTCAACGCTATCGAAGAGGGCCGCAGAATCTTTGATAACATTCAGAAGTTCATCCTTCATGTGCTCGCTGCCAACGTTGCCTTTGTCATCAGTCTCCTGGTAGGGCTGTCTTTCAAGGACGACAGCGGTGTTTCTATCTTTGTCTTGACTCCCGTCGAGATCATTTGGATGCTCCTTGTCGCTGGAGCTTTTACTGAGACTGGCCTCGGATTTGAGCAAGCAAGTCCTGATATTCTTCGCCGACCACCTCACGGCGTAAGTCAACTGATACTTCATGTTCGTGGTTTGTCACTAACCCTTATTGTTAGCTCAAGTATGGCGTTTTCACTCCCGAGTTCCTGGCCGACATGTTATCCTACGGTATTCTGATGCTAATCAGCATCCTTGGTTCTTCTGTCGTGGTTCTGTATGGCTTCAACAACCAAGGCCTAGGATACGACTGCAACAGCACATATTCCGAGTCATGCAAGACAGTTTTCGCCGCCCGCTCAACAGCGTTTACGACTATGACGTGGGTCTTCTTACTCTTTGCCTGGCAACTAGTCGATTTCCGCCGGTCCTTTTTCGCCGAGATCTTCGAGAAGGGAGGCAGCTTCAAGGCGTGGACGATGCGCCTGTGGAAGAATCCCTTTCTCTTCTGGTCTGTTACCATGAGCTTCATTCTCATTCCTCCAACGCTTTATATCCCGGTCATCAACCGTGTTGTCTTTATGCATGGTCCTATTGACTGGGAATGGGCTGTCATCTTCATCGCCGTCGGCGTCTTTTTTGCTGGTGCAGAGAGCTACAAGTGGGCTAAGCGCGTCTTCTACCGTCGCACAGTGGCCAAGGAATTCCGAAGGGATATTGTTGACGTTGAACTCTATGTCTTTGGTCGATTCATGGACTCCTCTGAGAGTGGTAGTGACTCAAACTTTGATGTTGGTCAAAAGTGCTAGAGTCAGACAGAGTATCAGCGTAGATATACATAGGTTTAAAAAATGGTGGAGGTAATGGGAGCTTTAGAATAGCATACTTGAAATGAATTACTATTGAATAATTTCCACACCACCTCGGAAGCTCGTATCCTCAAGGTTGCTCTGAAGGGCATTCATCTCATCCTCAAGCTCAGCTGGCGAACAGTCTCGCTTCGCCGTTTCAAAGTCTACCAAGACCACATCATGCCCATCCCGTACAAGAAAGTTATGCTTGTTTATATCTCCCATCTTAACACCTAGCTTGTGCAATTGATTCAAAGCCTTCCTGCAGGCATCGAGATCTTGTGGCCCTGCAGCCCTTGCATCCTCGATATACTCCGTGATGAAGCCAATAACGCGTCCGTCTTTTCCCTCCGTGAGATGGCCAAGGAACTTGGGTCCGATGCCGCTACCACCAAGCCATTGATAAGCAACTGTCTCATCCTCGACATATGGAATTTCCCACGGCCAGACTGCGAGTTTGACGAGCACTGGTTTTCCATTGTTGACTTGAGGATGTGTCGAGACGTGTACACGCTGCCTCAATCGATCTTGTCGCATGAAATCCAGCTCATTGAGTTTAATGGGGTGCCAGCAATTCTCAACTCCAGCGAATTTCACAATCTCGGTGTTGACAAAGGCGCATTTCCCTGTCTGGGGGTCTCTGGTCACATGGCCCTGGTTCCAATCTCCAGTTGGAAACGGAGGAAGTAGCTCGCTGAGTAGGATAGGCTCAAAGGTACGATCTTCTTCGACTCCGAGAAAGGTTCTGGGTGCGGTGGTCAAGTACTTGACTTGTTTACCATCGACAAGGAAACGGTAATCGCTATTGACCATGTCATCCCCATCTACGAGGCATGCGAGAAGCCGGACGTTGGCGTTGTTTTGTTGAGGGGGTGTCATGGTACCGAGATAAAGGAAGACAGTTGAAATCAAAGTTCAGTAAGCGGCAGTGGTCTTCTTGCAAGATATGAAAGCTGTGAGTGTGATGAGAGAGAGGACTTGTTGAGGGGAATCTCGGACTATATAAGCAACAGCCCATTCATTCATTCATCCATCCATTAATTGGTCAATATATGTTTCTATGCATACGTTATCCAAGACCGGACAGATCCTCAAAGCAATATATAAATATTTCCAAACTACAATAATTACTAAAGTACAGAATAGATATTTGCAGTTTTATTATCTACAGAGATGTGCTGATTCAACAACAGAGTAGGTGCTAACCCGAAGCAGGGGTATATAGCCTGGAATGCGCACCATCTGCTAGCTCATACAAGTAAGGCAAGTAATTAAGCGTTCGAGACTCTTTGGGCTGTTGTCCTCCGCTTGAGCCGAGATTTGAGCCTGGCGATCCAGGCACCCACTTTTCAACCATTCCATTCCTCGACATTCCGCCTGGTCTCCGAGTTAGAAAATCGACTAAGCATCTCACGAAAACCAGAGCCAATACCCCGAAATTAACGAATTAAGCCTTACTCAATACGAGGCCTCATTTGTGCCTCTTTCAACTCAACTCTCCCGGACATAGGAGAAACGTCGGGTTCCTGGTCGTCTTAATAAGCAGAAACAGCCCGGGAGGCCTGGAAAAGGAGCCTCAACTCGGATATCCGATGTCATCGTCGCCCCCCGCCAGCAACACCATCACCTCCAGGAGCGTCCATATAGCAAAAGCAAAGAAAGCTTGCCATACATGTCGCCGTGCTCGATTACGCTGCGACAGGTCCATACCGCACTGCACAAAATGCACGTCCAGGGGCGTTGAATGTCTCGGCTATGGGCGCCTCTTCCTATGGACCGGGTCCGTTGCCACTCGGGGGAAGTTGGCTGGGCAGAGCTCGAGTGCCTCCGTGTGTCGCTTACCCAAGAAGGGCGAGATAGATATTTCTATCGATTCCCTCTCAGATATACCCATGGACTCATTCGATACTCAGGACCTTGAGCCTGGGGCGTGGGACTTGGTTCCGACTGAATCTCACTCGTGGCAACCACCTTCACCGGTTTCACCAAACTCGCCATGGGCATTAGTCGATCCCTTATACCAGGACATGACGCACTCACAAAGATGGTATCTCAACTATTGTATGACTTGACAATCTGAAACGTGTCACATTTCAGCAGTGCTAATCCTCACTGTAGTCTCAAATCGGGTCTGTCTGGATCTCGTTGCTCACGACCGAGCCGATACTAATCCATTCCGCAACCTTCTCATGCTCACCAACTCACATGCCTTCTTACAACAAATCATCATCGCGGTATCCGCAGCTCACATGTGTAATCTGTCAAGACCTTGGCTAGGCCCCGATTCATTCCAACGAAAAGAGCCTCCAAAGAAGCTACTAATGGACGCACTTGTTGCTAAGCAGAGGGGACTGCAGCTGATGCCTGAAGCGCTGCGAAATATTGACTCTATTGGAGCTGATGTCGTTCTTGCAACCGTTTTATTTCTAATTAATTCGGAACTGATCGAATCTGGTTGGCAAAGCTGGCGACCACACCTTGAGGGCGCCAAGAAGCTTTTGAATATGATTGAGCCTTATGCAAGTTTTGATGAGACTCTAAGGGATTACATCATTGCGGATTGTTATGTGTAAGTGGACCAGGCTATGATTATTATCTACAGATCAGCAACTAACTGGTGACACTGCAGATACTGCACGTTGAGCTTGTCTTTCAACCCCTCAACACCAGGCACCCAAGCGACATCATTTGCACCAAGTCAAGTCAAAACTACTCTGTCTAGGACTAACAATTCCTTCTTCTGTTGCCCTGCAGAAGTACTCGATATTCTCCGCGAGACAGCACAGCTTTTGCATGCTGAAAAAGAAGGATCCGTCTCCAACAGCGAAGCATTGGCAGAGTTTACCAACTTGCTAGACCGCGCACAGAGCCTCGATGTTCTCAAGTGGGCAAAGGATGGAATGCCAAATTCCAACGAAGCTGCTCTCTGGAGCCGCTGCCGGACCGGTTCGGCGCACAGACTGGCGACCTGTCTATACATCATCCAGTCATCTCCGGCCCTGAGAGCCAGGATGCCGGGACAAGTGTGCGAAGCACTGATCAAGGATCTTTACGAGACGCTTCTGCCCCTGCCAGACGACGACCCGAACTTCAAAGCAACGGGATGGCCCACCTTTATCTATGGCACGACGGCAACGACTCCGGAGACGAGATCGTGGGTCATGGATCGACTAAAGATGGTAGCGGCAATTTGTCCGTGGGGGTTTCTCTACTCCGCTATCGACACGCTGCAGATTCTATGGAAGAACAACTTGCAAGATGAGGGATGCATGGACTGGGTGCAGAAACTGAAGGATTTGAATGTGGACTTTTTGATGGTTTAGTTTGGATGCTGGGATGGGTCATGGGAACACAGGACATTTGATACCACAGCGACGATTTATTTGGGATGAGAGCGATGAGAATTCTGATTTATATGAGCACAATTTGAGATAATTTGACATTTTGATCAGCTGTTGGACGAGAATAGGCTGTAGCACCCTTGTCCTTGACCTGGCCTGAACAAGGTTTTGCGTTCCCTGTATTGGGAAAAGGAGATGGCTTTGCTTACATTGCGACATGCTCTGGACTCTTTGCAAGTAACAAAGAGAGTACATAGTACGGATAGTCCTATGATCCTATGGCAATTTGGATATGTGTTGGTTGTTGAGGTCGATGGTACATTCCGCGCCATGACTAAGCGCCCAAGCCACTTTGTCAATGGCTGCTGTGCGCGGAACATTCCTCTCGCAACAACGCGGATGAACCGAGGATAATTGAAATATCTCTCATTTTCACGCGTCTAATGTCTTTTCCATCACCTCGCAAAGACCATTACAGCATCAGTTTTGTGCTATGGACCCCCGCAACGCGTCGCGGAGGAGCCGTTACTAACGCTAGGGATTGTCCAACCAATTGATTGCTAAACCCGCACGCGAGCGAGCAACGGAAGTGGTGTGCCGTTTCTCACCAAAAACAGAGGAAAAACCCTCGAATTTTTGCCATGACATCAACAGGCTTAACCCCGTTCGTTCGTTGCAACGTACCACAATTGACCCTTGACCCTTTGCCCTTCCTTTGTGGAATCGGCCCCGGTCTCTCCATTGCGGCCCGACATGGCTGCTGCATGGGTACTAAAGCTGTGCGACACGACATGTTGGGCATATTAAAAGAGGAAATTTCCCTCCAGATCAGTACAGAGACTGCTACAGTATCGTCCCTCGCTGAGAAGTACACCAGAAATCGTACAATGTCCTGCTGACTCTCGATCGCCTTCTTCCATACCCATACCTATCCTCCCTAACGCGAGTGAATGCGGCTCTGAGGAGCCGTTTGCCCCCACGACGATAAACACAACCATCACGACATCCACAGCCACAGCCTCAGCAAATCTACTCGGATGGCGGTTCCGTCTCCTCGCGATCTCGATCAAGTCCTCCCGGGCACACGGCGTCTCTTCACCGACGAGCAAGCAAGCGCTGTCTCGACCGACACAAGCATCGAAAAGCACGGCCATGTCATCCTCGTCCCCCCGCCGACCCAGTCGCCCAACGATCCCCTGAACTGGAGCCTCAAGCGCAAGATCTGGCATTCGTTTCTCGTCTGCTACATTGTTGCCCTGACAGCTGCCACCTCCAACGTTGCTGGCGCCGCGAGCGTGGGTGTCAACGCCAAGTACGGCATCAGCTACGATGTCTTCAATACGGGCGCGGGCGTTCTCTTCATTGCGATCGGATACTGGACGCTGCTCAGTTCGCCGGCGACACATCTCTACGGACGCCGCATTCTCTACTTGGTAGGGACGGTATGGGGCCTCATCGGGAATATCTGGTTTGGCCATCTGCGCAATACATCTGATACTGTGTGGTCTCAGCTCTTTGTCGGGGCTTCCGAGTCTGTTGCCGAAGCAGTCGTGCAGTTGTCTCTGCTTGATATCTGGTTCGAGCACCAGAATGGTACCTCGCTGGGCATGTATACTCTCGCCACCACAGTCGGTACCTACGTCGGTCCCTTGATCGGAGGCCATCTCGCAGAGAACATTGGCTGGCGCTGGATTGGCTACATGGGTGCCATTGCTTCGGGCTTCACGCTCATCCTCTTCTACTTTGGCCTTGAAGAGACCGCCTTTGAGCGCAGTCGCTACATCGATATCCAACAAATGGAGGAGCGTGATGCTAGCCGTGGCAATGTCGAGGGCATCTCTCCACCGCTTCCGGCGCAACAGGACAAGGAGTCAAATGAAAAGTCTGTTGCTGACGAGGAGGCTGGGATCGCCCAAGACCTTTCGTCTGACCGACGCGCTCAGGTTGAGCGCAACAGGCTCTCAGATTCGTTTGCACGCAAGAAGTCGTACTGGCAGCGCATTGCCCTCATCACCCCAGCGTCCAACTTGCGCGGCTTGGGATTCAAGCAGTATGTTCACCGTCTGTGGCACACCATGCGCGTCTTTACCTTTCCCGCTGTCTGGTTTGCTGGTTTGCAGTGGGGAATGCAGAACATTGCCCTGTCCTTCTACCTCACCGTCGAGGAAGACTACTGGGTAGAAGAGCCGTACAACTACAGCGATGCTGCGGTTGGTAATATGAACATCCCATGCTTGATCGGTAGCATCATTGGCTGTTTCTACGGTGGGTACTGTAGCGACAAGTTCATCCTGTGGATGGCCAAGCGCAACAAGGGCATCATGGAGGCTGAGTTCCGTCTCTACCTCATGGTCCTCTGCGTCGTCATCTTCCCCCTCGGCATGTGGCTCTTCGGTATTGGATCTGCCCAGGGATGGGCATGGCCAGTGCCCTACGTCGCCCTGGGCTTCATCGGCTTTGGTTACGGTTGCGCTGGAGATCTGAGCATCACGTACTTGGCTGACAGCTACCCGGACATGGTTCTCGAGGGCATGGTTGGCGTTGCTGTCATTAACAACAGCATCGCCACCATTTTTACCTTTGTGTGCAGCTACTGGATCGACACGGGCTTGCAGAACTGCTTTATTGAGCTTGGTGTTTTGAGTTTTGTTATTATCATGCTCTCTCTGCCTATGGCTATCTGGGGTAAGAATTGTCGCCGATGGACTCTGGAGAGATATGCCAACTTTCTTCGTATCCGCGATGGCATGGATGGGTGAGTAGGAGGAGGCAAGTATTCTTGCTGATATCAAGGATTTGTATGAGTAGAAGATCATCGAATCGACCTGGCTTTGAACCACGGTTCTTTCATCGTCAGTAATTATAGAACCATGGTCCGGTTCTCGATGCTTCGCTTCGACCAAGCAGCATTATCATCATCATTTAGTTATGCTTCTATAGAACACTTAACGTATTTATGTCTGACAAAAGTTTGCCCTTATCGATTCTCTGGTATTAATTGCCCTAACAAAGTGATTCTCTGTTCCCAAAGCTTGTTAGGCAAATAGCTCAAGTCGCAATGCACACTTTACCACTCTTCTGTCCTGTAACTCCCGTTCATGGCAAAGCTCGGTCGTTTGCTGTTCCAGCCATAGAATCTCAATAATGCCTCACGCGGTTGATCCGAATAAAGCGGTGTGTCTGCCAAGCGACCCCTGACGATGGCTTGGCTTGATTCCCATTGTGGCATTTTCAGTAACGGTCTCGCCTCATTCGGGATCTTGTTTCGTTCATGAATCCGCTTGACTTCCAAATCCGGAGGAGATGTGGGATATGGCTTGAGATGGTTTCCCCTTGCTTTCCACTCCCCAAGCCCAGCGCCCCCAAAGTCGCTATATCATCCAACCGTTTTACACAATCGTGCAATCAGCTGTTTTGCTTTTCTCTGAACCCCACATGACATTGTGCTTTTCGAGTCTTAGTGCAATCTAGAATCCCATCATTAAGGGGCTTCAGCTGTTGACGGTTGGGTCTGTGGCGTTTACATGTCACTAACCGTTGCCAACGATGCACTAGTACAAGAACTCTTGGAAAGACCGATGGATAATGGCGATAACCTCATGATACTAGGCCTTTGTTTGGGTCACTTGGTCTTGCTGGTATACGGTCTAGTTGACTCTTTCAGGGGAAGTTGCTTGCTTAGAGCGGACCCATGCCTGACATGAGATTCGAATCTCAGCTATAAAGAGGGCATGATGTTCTCGTCCAGAAGATTGAATCAACAAGCTCACTCTACACATTCAAACAAATTCTTATTCAACCTTTTCAACTTCTCTATCAACCAAAACACAACTCTCACGCCATCACCATGAAGTTCACACTCATCGCCGCTCTCATTGCCCCTGTTCTGGCCATCATCCCCAAGGAGCTCCAAGAGCGCTCTGGATGCGGTGACAACTGTGCCCGAGCTGTTGTCCCCGGCTTCCGCGGCCCTGAAGTCGTCGCTTCTTACAAGGCCGAGTGCGAGGCCTACCTCCAGGTCACCACTACTCCTCCTCCCAAGTCAGTCTCTTATGATATAGTATGACTAGGAATATTAAACTAACCATTTCTCTAGCACTGTTTATGTTACCAAGACTGTCCCGACTTATGCCAGTGCCTGCTCTGGCCAGACGCGCTATCTTACCGCCTGCTCTTGTGCTGCTGCTTCTATCATTACAGTTGCAGCACCTGTTCCCACTGTCACCAAGGTCGTCTATGTTTAAGTATGCCATGGTGGTTATGCAGAATGGTTATGAAGGAAGTTGGAAGCTGAGAACTGGTTTGTTCAGGATGAGATGCTTGATTTTCCTATGTAAGATGTTATAAAATCAGCTTGATCAATATACGAGTTGATTTACATGTTGCTTTGAAATTCAGTGCTGCTGGTGTATTGAATACTACATCGTGATGAGTGACTTCTCTATGAACGTAAAGTGTGATGAAAATGAAATAAACGTAAGTATTATAGCTCTGATTTTTGAAAATCAGAACGAAAGTGTTTAGCACTAATCAAGGCACATTAAAATCGTACATATAAGAATAGCATCTGCAATTTACATCGATGTAAAGGCTTTCCCGGTAGGCATGTGGTAGTAACTCGGCTCGATATTCTGTAAGTCATATTGGTACTTTTATGTCCTACATAAAGTGTTTCTTGAGGGTTTTCTTCAATGGCTTGAACTTAATATCCATGTTTTGAATCTGAGCGTTTCTTATATAACCCACCTCTTTGCCGACTAGCCAGGAACCCAGCAAACCTATCTAGTTATTAGCCCAAGCTTGGCCAAGATTACTTTATTGGATATTCGGGAACAATCATCAGCCTATTGGGAAAAGACGCCCCATCTGTCTTTGCCAACTCATCAGCCAGCAATGAATGGTGACAACACTGTAGTGGGGTCCCAGACAAACTGGTTCCACAAGCTCAAGGAGGGGCTATAAGTTTCGTTGCTTGCTACACCGCAAATCATGACCATTACGAAAACCACTCCAATTTGAAAAAAGACCATGGGCAATTGTCAAATAAAACACTCGGAAATGTCGTCAAAACTTGAACTCACACGGCTAGAAGTCGAGGCCTGGCTTGTTGAAGTAAGTCGAAACACTCATGCCTTGATCTTGTAACTAACCGGGCTTTTTTCTATTCGCAGAATAACATTTACAGTTCAAGACTCGATGCAGACGCATGGCTCGAGAATTTCTTCACCCGTGACGCCATCATTCGATACGCAAACGGTCGTGAAGTGAGAGCATCAGCAGCGCGAGAGGTATTGCTTTTACCCCACGAGCATATATATTCTATGCTAATCGACTGTCTAGATGTTTCGAAATTCATGGAGAAACTTTGATAAGCTAGACCATGATATTATTCACTTCGGTAACATCTCTTTCCCCCCTTCATCACCTCCTTGATTACTGATGCTATTAGATTACGTGAGTCCTTGCATCTATCACCGATGCGACGTTCGGTACCTCGTCAAAGGAGACGACCCGGAAAAGGACATAATTCAAATCCCTGCATTTACCACGATGCTCATGAAAAAGGACGACGATGGAAGACTGAAGGCATATCGCATGGAGGTTTTCATAGACCCCTCACCTGTTAATCGGCGTATCTATGAGAAGGGCCTCTAAGATGCGAGCTATCAAAATGTATATCTTTAAAAGCGGTCTTTATGTATAAAATTCTACTTACAAGCCACCTTCCTCTGTGCAACAGTATTCCAGCTTCCATCCACGCCCAGGCGCTGATAAGCTAGTTGCCTGACAGTATCATCATCGAAAGTCAAGACAAACGACCCGTCACGTTTGTCAGCCTGTGTAGACTTTGCTTCCCTTTCTCCAGGCAGAGCAACAACTCTATTGGATTCTTCAAGAATATCAAAAGAACCTCCAGGCTTAGAGGGGACGTGGACGTGGAACTGCCGTCCGCCTTTTCTCGTCCTAGAACAGGTAGCTTCTATCTTGATTGGATATGTGTTCTTTGGTAAAGGTTGATCAAGAGTCGTCAGATGCATGCTGACCGCATCGTCAGAGCCAAAATAAACAGCATCTTCATCTAGAGTCATGCGAGTGGTGTAGATTGAACGATCATCTGCCGTGCTGTTGCGAGCATGATGCACATAAAAGAGCTCAGACCCTAGAGGTGTTCGAATAGTGACTTCTTGTGCGCCGACCTTTTTGTTGTTTCTTGCGGGCGATGCAACAATACTGCCGTGACCAGTCGAGTAGATGGGTATCTCAGCACCAGAGTCTTGAGAAAGAATAGGGTTCTTTGATGACTTGCGAAACGGGCCAAACGGAGACCTTGCAGTGGCGAAGCCAACGCCGTAGTTGGACGCTTCATAGTTGTTGGCGCTATAAGTGAGCAAATAGATGGGCTTTCCATCCTTGCCAGGTCTTGTGATGACAGTGCTTCCCTCTGCCCAGCGTCGATCTTTCTTTGTGCCGTTGTTCTTTTCATAGTCGTCAACGTGAAAGTTTTCCCATTCTTGGGGGTCGGCGCCGTATGAGATGACGGTTTTCCAACCATCCTTGCGTGGGGGTTGACCGATCTCTCCGGTACCGTTGTAAGATGTAATATTGCTTGGCAACTCTGGTGCTTCTTTGGCGTGGATGTTTCTTTGAGCGGCTATGATCTGTGGCATTGTAGTTGCTGTTGGGTCATCCCACCAGTCTCGCTCCAACTCGACGACGATGATATTGGATTCTTCAATGTACTTTTCCAACTTCTTATCCCAGTTCCAGTTTCGATAGGCATTGCGGGATGTGTAGAGGTAGATGCGGCCATCTTTGTCGAAGAAGACGTTTGCATCAATCGTGGGGATATATGTGCCTTTTGGCGCCGTCTTAGCCTCGGAAAGGCTCTGCGGAGGCAGCATCTGCTTCTCATCCATAATGAGGTTGACATCGTGATAGTCGGGATCAAATGGATAGTATTCGATCGGCTGGGACTGGATTTCCTTGAACGGCCCTGTTGGCGAACGCGATACTGCTACTCCAATCTTGGACGGTTCCTCAAACTCTGAGTATCGGAAATAGTCTTTAGCCATATCTTCGCGCAGACGTCCCGCAAAGAAGAAGAAGTACCATCCGGTCCTATCGTTGTAGTACATCTCTGGAGCCCATTTCCAATCTTTGGCCCAGCAGGCTTGTCCGCCCTTGATACGATTTATCTGATCATCGTAACAAGCTTTCAGCACACCACCTGGATGCTTGTGCCATGTTGAGAGGTCGGGGCTGCTATAAATCGCAAATAGGCTCCCATCGTCAGCTCCTTCAGTGGAATACGCATAGTACTGGCCACCTTTTGAGTCGTAAAGAACATATGGATCTGCGCCTGGGTGGCTTGCCGAGTTATAGAACTGAGCCTGATGCTGTGGCTTGTATTGGCTTGCGGAGGCCAATGAGGCGCTTAAACACAGGGTGCCTGTAAAGAGGCTGCGAAGCTGCATCTTGAACGGCTTCACCAGAACATGACAACAAGAAAGATGCGGGGAGGTGGTGGATATTTCCTCAATGACGATTTATACAGATTATCTCATTCTTTTCCAGCACCCTTTCCCCCTCTTTACACCACACGAGCCCTGCTTTCGGTCCGAGCAAGCGGGAGGAGTGGAATCCTTGATCTGCGTTGCCCTCGGTGTAATAAGACGCGAGCTTCGTCATAATCGATGGCTTGAGGTTATCATCAACAACACGGTATATAGCTATTACATAGATCAAGGTCGTTGAAGAGCCTCAAGACTCACAATACAATCATTCTCATTGAATTCCAAGGTTTATCCCAAAGTCCCAAGTCCATGTTGATTCAGCAACTTGATCCGCATTCCAGTCAAGTCACAATCATGACGTTGTGTACTCCACACAAGCTTAAATAGCCTAAATCTGGAGCCCCGCGCAGCTATAGCTATATAGAGTTGTCTAATAAGTCAATCACTTCATGAGCCGAGCCACCATATTCCAGTCTGAGAAGGTTATTCTCGGCGTTATTCCCACCGTTAACCTCGTGGCCAGGCTGAACCTTGACCAAACAAACCTAAATAATCACATTCCGATATCGAAATCTTGGAGGAAAAGATTGGAGCTTTTGTTGCTCTGGTAGCCGGGAAACCGTATTGAGTTTTCCCAAGGCTTGTCTCCAAGAGGTTGGAAATAGGAGCTTTGCTATGGTTCTTCAGTCATCTACTCAGACACTTGTTAGTTGATGATGCACAGTCATGATCATCAGCTCATGCTATACTGTTAGTCGCACAAAAGCCCTTAGGACAAGAACATTCATTCAGTCATGACTCGTTGATAAATATATGCCTAGCGCTTTTCCAATTCAAATATTTTCCAAGTGTTAAATCTTGGCCATTCGCACAAGCAGCCTATTTTTAGTCTTGTGGCTGGTTACAAGCCCCTGTGTCTTCCGATAATAACTTTACCCGACTCATGATCTTTGGAATGACACTGTAAATAGTTTCAAAGCCTTGGACAGAAGTTCCTGGCCCGTACTCTATCACCCGTTCAACCAGTCACTTCAAGGTAGGTAGGTAGCTACAGTTGTACGGTCCGGCCCGCATTCCAACGAGAGGATATCGATATCGTATCCAAGCAGGAAAACACTGATGAGATAGATGATTGCGTTGCGATCGCCCGGCGGTTTTGGCTGAAACCAAACGGTCCTGGTAACGATTAACGAAAACGAATAACGAATAATACACAGCCCGGCCCTTGCATATTCACAAACCTGGTAATTCCAAACATGTTCCCAGCCAAAATCACCCATTGGCATGGATCGGCAAAACCATCACAACTCTGTCGTTGTGAAATAGTCCGCATCTGGTAACGTGTCACTTGGCTGAACCCAGCCTCCCGCCAAAACACAAGCAACCAAGACAACTTGTATTCGTCTCAAAACGTTTTCGGACTGCAGCTGACGTGTTTCGGGAACTTTCTACTTTATGATTGGCGGCTCGTCTCTATGATGCTCTCTAGCAGCAAGCGGTTGGTCGTACGATCTAAAGAGACATGGAAATCACGCATGTTTCGACTCAAGAGTACTACCATGGGTGGTTATAAAGCCAACCGTGATAACTTGGAAAAATCAGAATAATCACAGCGCAACTCGAGACAAGACAAGACAATCAGACACCTTGAGCAGAAAGCAACATGACTTCAATCTATATCTTGTCGCTCATCGCAGCAGCTACCTCTGCATTGGCACTTGCTGGCGCACCAAACGTCTATGCTCAGAAACTACGACTTCCATGCCACGACGATACATCAGCCGACAGCACATGCTGCTCCCTTACCCCAGCCAGAGTATTGCAGACTCAAGTATGGGACACTCGACCTATCACAGGACCATTTGGTAAGCTCCACGACAACAGATCTTTATGAACCTCGGTTCTGATTCAAATTCTAGACTCATGGACAATCTACGGCCTCTGGTCGAGCCACAGCGATGGCTCCCTCCCATCCAACTGCGATACCAACCGCACATACACAAACATGACACAGATTCTCCATCATGCGGGCGCAGAAAAGACCCTCGATGAGATGAGCAAATACTGGGTGGCCGCGAATAATACCAACGACGAGCTCTGGGAGAGCCAATGGGCCAGACACGGCACATGCTTCAGCACCTTGGACCCCGACTGCTTCAGGGACTACGACCTCGCAGAGGAAGCTGTCTTGTACTTTGAAAGAACGGTGACTCTTTTCAAGACGCTACCGACCTACGATTGGCTCCGCGACGCTGGCATCGTGCCCTCGTATTCCAGAAGATACGAGCTAGCTCATGTCCAAGCGGTCTTGGAGAAGCAGCACGGTGCAGCTGTGACATTGAAGTGTGCAGGGAAGAGGTTACACGAGATCAGCTATCACTTTGAGGTTGAAGGCTCTCTGCAGTCTGGCAGATTCAAGACCACCGGAACTACCGGAGATCAGGATGGGTGTCCAGATTCCATCTTGTATGAGCCAAAGGGCGAGACCAAGAAGGCGACCTTTAACTTTGAGACGTTCCACCCGCATACCGCGGCTGACGTGGAGGATCTGTAGTTTAGCTTTAATCACTATACCCTTTAATATCCGTACATTTCAGTGAAGAAGTTTGTTTGTGTATGTGATTGGTACTACGTACCGTACCAGTCAGCGGCCAACTAACTGCACAAGCTTTCTGAGCCAGAAGTGTAATTAATATGTCTCTCACAAGAGAGTTTAAGTGAGGTGTCCTGTGTATATTATATCTTGTGCTAGCGAGATGCACACGAGGCCGGCAGGTCGGAAATTCGATTCATCAGAAACATACCCTTGTTAGGCTTGTTTCATAATAAACACCACCACCAAACGATGGCCCTTTGCCGTGTTCCGAGCTGTGGATTGTATCCGCCAGTGAAGACCCCTGCGCGTCTAACACCGATGGTTCGGCCTTGTCGGTCTATTAAACTCGTACCCAGGTCGTTTGATGTAAAGTCAATTACCCCGGTATTTACATGGCCAGAATTATCAAAGGGGCAACGAGATCCACAGTCGACAAGACGAACAATGCTCGAGAAAGGGCGCCAAGAGTATATAAACCCTGGGTAGATCGTCCCATAATTGGCAATATCATCCATACCTTTCTCAACAGTCACTCATTCACACTAAACAATTAATTACATTCTCTCAAGTTTTGCTAGCCAAGACCTTTCTTTACAATCTTTCAAAATGCACCCTGTCGCTATCTTTACCTCTCTTCTCGCCGTTGCTGGCGCTGCCACGGCTGCTGGAATGAACCCTGCTAAGTTCAACGTCCCCGGCAAATACCCCGCGAAGCCTGGATGCGAGCGTATGTCTTGGATGAGATGAGATGAGATACCTGGCGACTTACTGACAATTCATGTCTAGCTTCGAAAACCGACAACGGTATTCAGGCTGCTGAGTGCGGCCACAACCGCCGTGTTGGTGAGGCCCAGACCTTCGCTGTCTGGGTGCACGACCCCCAGTACGACCACTCCCACGGCGGCCCCTACGGTAACTGCTCGGCCTACACTTGCACTTCTCCCAAGTGTAACCAGCTCACTGCCGACCCCGAGTTCTGGACCTTCTACTGGGTGTAAGTTTATGCAGGCCCAAACTTGTGTTGAATCTAGGAAATAACCGACTCTTGCAGCAAGCCTGAGGGTGAAGTCGTCGTTCCCGACGCCGCTAATGACGCCGCTAATGCCATTCGTGGTGGCAGCCCTGAGGTCAGCAGGGATGGCAACTTTAAGGAGAGGACTGGTGGTGGCAGCACCAAGGACACCACTGGCGGCAGCAGTAAGGACACCACTGGCGACAGCACCAAGGACACTACTGACAGCTGTTCTGAAGGCGGCAGCGGCAGTGGCAGCGGCAGCTCTAGCAGCGGCAGTGGCAGTGGCAGCACTCAAGGCAAGCCTAAGGGCTGCCTCCACGACGGTGTCGGCACCGGCCCCATCAGGTCCCCTGTCGACGGTAGCGCTGGCTGTGAGGACCATGTTGGCAAGTTTTTCTACGGCTCCGACAAGTGCACTTAAATGCAGTTTCTCACGGGAGCGAGGCCTACGTCTACGTAGGGACAGCAGGGCTTTATTTCAACGATCAGTTGGTTTTTTCTTTTTTTGTAGACGTGGATCTTGAAGGGTTTCAAGACATACAACAGAAAATATATACGCAGTAAACTGGTTTTACTTAGCTATATTGATTCTCTATTACTTTCCAGTGACATCTTGCTTTCCTCGACGTTGGCAAACCGTTTATCAGTTACGAGGATTGCAATAATGAGGCTCTGGTACAATTATGCCTGTATAAAGGATCGACTCAAGCGGTATAGACATCAGATTTAGGTGTTTTCCCCCGTCCAAGCCACATATTCCTCGCCTGCCTTCATGTCGACTTGTAGGGTATATTACATTGAAGCATTAAAAAAAAGGAATTCTATAAAAGTGCTTGTGCATATTTCAAAGTGGTAGATCAAGTAATGATAGATCATGTCAACGCAGCTTTTATATTAGATATAGGTATTTGAACAAACGAGCAAATCAACTACTAGACAACCATTCATAAACAAAAAAATCCGAATACGACTCGGTATGTGAATTCTTTGGTCACAGCGTATTGTTTGGTTAGTGTCGTCTCGCCCACACTATAATCTCTTTTAGAAATTGTTTCCAGAGACAGACGGTTCTGCATAATCCATTTCACGGCACGAGCCGCAACTGGGTTACACTACTACTGTACTATTTACAAAAGCCACCTGACTCAGCTACAGCACGGGAGCTTCACCGCTAGGCAGAGGTCAGCCCGAACGTTCGGCAAAGCTAGTTGTGGCTTGAAACTCAAGATCAAAGATACGTAATCTATAGTCAGGCGATCATCACCAGCAAGTGTCGTGCCGGTATTAGTACCCAGCAGCTGGAGGCCATGATCACTTCAAAAAGAAAACGCCAGAGCCTACGAAGCAAGAAATGCTGTGCAAGTCTGCGCTTGTAAAGCTCGAGACGGCAGGAGATTAATTAGCGTCATGTACGGTACCCAATGAACTTTTGTTAGTTTTCTGACTCGTTCAAAGTCTCAGGCTCAGGCTCAGGCTCTTCATGCGCACAGGCAGATGCCATGTATCTTAGGTCAAAGTTACTCTCAACTGTCGATCCAGAACGTCGGTTTTCGAGCCAATTGGCCAGTGAGAAAAATCTCAAATCGACAGACAGTGAGCCATCAACGATTGGACGGTAATTTCCTGTGCAGATCCCATGTGAAGGACGGGCTTGAGACTGTGCCCGGCTCCTCGGGTCCAATGTAACTATACGTGAGTCGTCGTGCTTCTTCGAGACGACTGGCAAAGCGTCTCAACGGCTTCTGGTGATGAAAACAGTATGTATGGCTTCGTGCGGGGAGGTCCCGTCCAAGAGAACTACTGTGAAACTAGTTGCTAGCCGCCTCTGCAACGTCAAAGCTACCCCAAGAATTTGCCGCGCAACAAGAGGCTTTCCGTTAGCATCTCACCAGCTCCCAATCACCGACCCCGTGCTACATATCGCATCTGCGTGTGTGCCGTTCTCCGATTACGCCATGTAACTCTCTGGCTGAGTCCGGCAACAAGCAATCTTTCCTTCTTCAACGGCCTGCATCTCGACTTTTGCAAACATCATCATGGAAAACATCACCCGAGATACCACGCCCAGATGACCGATCCTCCATCTCCGCTTCTCCGTGACATGCTATGAAAACCCTCCTCTCTCCCCACTACAAGCCCCAGGAGGTTACAAAATCCGACATCGTCATAGCCTCGCTGGCCCTGGGCTTCACCATTGGCTTTGGCTGGCTCACCGTTTGGAAGGCCCTCAGACAGACCGCCCAGATCTACCAGCGCCATGGCAGGCGTGTTTGTCGCAATGCCTACGTGATAATGGTATGGTTGGAGGTGTTGGTTTGTGTGATATTTGCTATTATTTGCTTCATGCATCTAATGCATGTTATACCTCCGAGGTGAGTTAATCTTTCATTCAGACTATCAAAGCCTAACCTCAGCTTGTGTCATTATAGCTTTGCCTTTTACTTTACAATTCGCGAGTACCAACTTTGTGCCATCTCGAGTGTATCTGACTTATCATAACTCATAGTCACGACATGGGCTCTCCAGGTCCAGTTTCTCCTGCAAATCATCGTCAACCGATGCGGCCTTCTCCTCACCCACAACACACGAGCTTACTGGCTCAAAGTATCAGTTGCTACTCTCATCACTGCAGTCAACATCTCCGTATACTGCATATGGATTCCAGCGCGGCTGCAAATCACCGAGCGATGGGTGCATATCAACGAGTGGTGGGATCGATGCGAAAAGGTCATCTACCTCATAGTTGATGCATGTCTGAATTTATACTTCATACACATCGTCCGCAAGAATCTTATTGTACACGGCCTCACAAAATACAGGAGATTGACTCATTTCAACATGTTCATCATCGGCTTTTCTCTGAGCATGGATGTTCTCATCATTGCCATGATGAGTCTGAGAAACACATTTGTGTATGTGGTTTCATTTTGTCCCGAATAGCAAGCTGACTCTCTATAGGTATATGCAGTTTCACCCACTAGCGTACATGGCAAAACTGCACATCGAAATGTCTATGGCCGACCTTATTGGAAAGATAGCTCGAGACAAGCATTGCGGCGTCATCGCAGAGGGCACTTTTTCGAGCACAGTCAGCGGGGAAGCATATCATCTAGAAGAAAGGTCAGCGGCAGAAAGCCAGATACGATTAGCAGGACAAAACGACCCAAGTCTTGTTTCGAAACCGAGGAGGATGTTTCGGTCTTTCTCATCGCGTACAGGAGAATTCGGCAGAAACCTTCCAGAACCTTGAACATGGCCATGTATATATTGTACATTGGTAGACTCAGAACTCATCATACATTCCAACCTCTACACGACGCAGACATCCTTTTCAGTTATCTACACTCATTTGTCAAGAACAAACAGATCGCCAGTCCAGCCATACGTCTTGTACAGTCTTCGCCCATAACGCCTAGCAGCAGTGAAGGGCAGCTTACCCTTGGGGTGAGGCTCATGGAAGTGGATGCTAGCATCAAGACCCAGACGAGTTGGTGCAAATTGCCAAACAGATCCGTACAACTTCTCCGCCGTGAAGCCAACCGAGGTCAGGGCGTGCAGAAAGTCATTCCAGGCAACTTCGCCTGGAGTAGATGTGACATCTGGGTTATAAAACAGAGTCCGGAAAGCCTTGAGGGCTCGTTGGTCAACTCGGAAACTCGGCCGTTCCTCAGTAGGGGTGGTGGCTTTGATGGCTTCAGTTTGGTCATCTGTCTCTGGTGCCTTGCTCGCGATGCCTCGTGTCTTGACTTTTGTCTTGGCAGGTGGTGGCGAGATGCGAGATACACCATCTGGTTCTGGTTGATTGCCCGGGAGGCCAAAATAGAAAGGTGACAACGGCTGTTCAACACTTGAGGCCTTCGTGACCTTGTCTGTCTTGACGGGCTCAACCCATTCCGATGTTCGTTGCAGGAGACGTGGCTGGGAAAGGAGTTTCACCATGGCAGATTCACGCATTTCTCCAGCCCTTTCATGAAGATAGAGGTCTGCTCTCGCCCAAAAAGCGTCCAAATTCGCTTCAGCTCGTCGCAGCAAATCAACATTCTCCTTGTTGCGGCGTCTGTGAACCGGATAGTTAAACCTGCCCGCGATAGGCTCCCCCAGATTGACAAGGCCTTCTATAGGATGTGTCTGGAATGTTTCTCGAATCTTTTCCCAAGAACTCGTCTTCCGATCATAAAATTCGTCAAGTTTCTCGCGTGAGTCATAAGAAAGGGCACTGAAATCTTGCGCCCAGGGATGAAATACGTCAAGACGGTCGATACAGTGAATGATGATGGCCAAATCACCGATTTGGGTCGTCATGTATGGCGATAGCAAGTTCTGGACAGCCTGGTTCGACTCGAGAAGCCTCATCAATTCGTCCATTGCTACAGATAGACGGTAACTTGGAGCCATTCTATCGAGAGGACTATCGTCTAGGTTGATGTCAAATAGTAGAGACATCAGCCACATGAAGTGTTTTATCGAGTCGGACATGTTGCTGACTCGATCCATATCGATATCTTCGAGGTTTGTAGGATCGCGATGGAACAGCTTTCGCACTCGAGGAGAGTCCATGAAGTGAAATCCTAGCGAGTTGATTCGCGAGCCGGCAGTTCTGATTAGGTAGTGACGGAACTGAAGGATGGGATCCAGATATTCTCGAGGGAGAACTGCAGAGAGACTGACTATGGTCATCCACCTCTGCTGTATCTGTTTCAAGTTCTTTGCTTGATCATGCAGTTCCGAAAAGATCTCAACCGAGACGTAGGCTTCAGTCACAAGCTCACCGATGACCTGTTTCCACAGCAGTCGTTCACTTCCCTTGGAAGCGCACATATGGCTCTGGCCGTTTTCATCCTTGACCAGTCCTTCCCGGTGGCTAAAGGCATCCATAAGCTGCAGGACGAAGTAGTTGGGGTCTTCACGCATTGCCCAGATATGATCTGCTGCGGCTGAAGATTTGGCAGCAAGGAGAGATTCGAGACGTGCAAAATCAAGATTGACGGGGAAGCGATATGGTGCCTCGGCAGCCATGATTGCCATAGACTCGAAGCCATTCGTCTCAGCGTCGTTTTGGAGATGGGGCTCGGGCTGAGGAGGATAGATACTGCTGAGCATGTCGTTGGGTGGGATCTCGTGCAGAATCTGATAACAGCATTCAACAAGGAAACCCATCAGGCGCTCTTGTACCCCCAGGATCAACAAGCCCTGGCCAGGATCGAATTGCGGTCCTGGATGAGGCTGTTTCCCAGTACGAGACGACCCCCAAGATCGGGGATCAGGCTTGTCGACATTGTACAGGTTTCCATAGTCCTCGGCAGAAGAAACACCATTGAGGATGATAGTAAAACCGCTCAGCCATAGCGGCTTGATGACGCCCAGTATCAGTGCCAAGACAAGGCTATCGCAGTCAACACCGACGAAGCGGGAGGGAAGGCGACGACCCCTGGAGTTGAGAAGCAGAAGCAACGGTCGAGGCTGTGAGAGATCTTGTTGGTTGATGTAGGGCCAAATAAGAGCGTCTCGGTTGTGGTCTTTCCTGAGGTCTTGACCTGAGGGTTTCTTGCGTATGAGATTGAGATCAGGGCGATGAACAACTGGCATATCGGGCCAGGCGTTGAGGAGGATCTTGAGGCGTTGTTGTCGTGTTTTCTTGACCCATCGTTTCTGGATCGTGAGCTCGTGCCTTCTGAGGATCCGTCGTAGGTGCTCGTAGTTATCGAAGATGCTGTTGGCCTTTTCTTTGGCCTTGGATTCGATCTCGACCGGTGTGAGTTTTGTTGCGTACGCGTAGCAAGGAACTCCGCCTGGTTTCTCTCTCTCGCATTTGCATGCGCACTTTCGGTCCATGACTTGATCCTTTCAAGTCCAGAAGCAAGAAGGATGTTTGGAAAGCAAAGAGTCTGAAGAAAAACAAACACATTGTGCAAGAAATATTATGGTGCCAAGTGACTGTTGTTTTATATCTCGGCTGGCACTGGCACTGGCAAACACCGACGTACGTTGCATTAGACAGAAGATAGCTCCCGTTTATGCTACCATAGAAATTGTCTCTCATTTACAGCTCCTCCCAATCATCTGCTCTAAAAGGCATTGTCCTGTGAAACCACGCTTTGTCGCTTGCCCAGACCCGTCTCTCCCGTCATAGTCCCGCCTCTAGCTTGCACAATCAACAGGCTCACGTCAACCGTGCCAGCGCGTTTGATTTCCTTTACGAGATTCTCAGCAATAGAGCCCAAGGTGCCACGGATACTGACAGATCCAGATGCAGAACAAGAGGGGGACACTTCCGTGGCACCGCTACTAACCGAGCGTCCAAGGATAAAAATCGTGGAATGCTTGTCCGCTGGCTGAGATTGAATGAGGCTAGAAGCTACAGACGCATCATCTTCAGATGGTAGCTCAGAGAACGTGACACGGTCGATAACGGAATCGGGAATAGTGGCCTTGACGTGGTTGAAGTGCAAGTCCTCCGATGCATCTTTTTCCGGCAGAGATATGACTTCCACTTCAATGTTCTCGTTCTGAGCAAACTGAAGTGCCAGTCGAAAAGCGTATGCATCATCGTCTGTACCCGTGTAAAGAACACGGATACACTTCTTGCGACGACTCTCGGCAGAATGAAATCTGACGGCGGTTGGCTCCTGTATTTCAGAGCTACTCACACCAGAGACCCTCCTTGACAGATTGCGAGTAGGTCTATCATTGTCGGTAGGGTCAAGGAGCGTGCTGTCGATAAAAAGACCAACAGCAGCTGTCTGGTGCGCATGGTCAAAGATATTCGCCATGAGCTGGGCAAAGTCGCCATTGGCTAGAGGGTCACCTCGAGAAGCGCTATAGAACGAGGGGAGCTCAGAAATGGTACCCGTCTCGCTCCAAGGGACCAGGATAAGATCACTCTTCAGTTTAGTAGCCTCTCCAGCCAAGGTATCCGCAAATGAAGCCTCAGGGACGACTGAGATGTGGCCCGAGACAACCACGTCTCTAGACGTGTTGCTTGCTGAAGTACCGAAGGCTTTGATGATGGGGTCGTGGCCAGCAAACTCTTCAATCTCTGATACTTTCATAACGGAGGAGTTGCGCTCTGTCAGACCAACGAGCCGGCATCCATGAATGCGAAGTAGAGGCTTTGGTGCCTCTGTGTCTGCAACATCATTCATGAGGTTTTCCCGGGCTGCGCTCTTTTCCTTCTCGACAGAGGCTTCTTCCGCAGGTTGACGCTTGTGACTGGCTGTGAATAGAGACACGGTAGAGAGAAGACTCGACAGTCCGTCTGTGCGAAGATAGACAAGAACTCTGCTGGCGACGTCTTTACTTTCTTGTTCGTTACCTTGGCCTTCTGGTGAATCGAGTGGCTTCCCATCCCAGTCAATCTTGCCCTGTCGCCACAGCTCCAGCTTGCGCTGATATGACGGTGGATAGAGCCACATGACAAGAGGAGTTGTAGCAAAAGTAGTAACTAGAGCCATGACCACGAAAATGGTAAAGGTTCTGGTACTGAGAATCTTTGCCTGCAAGCCGATAAAGAGCGCAAATACAGGGAATGTGATAGGGGCGAGCTCGGGGTCGTCACCGAATTGGTGGTACAGGCCGTAAGCGAGAGCAACACCACAGCCAAAGGGTATGGCCATGTCGAGAGTTGCGACACCGACTGCGGTACGCCAATTCCGCAGTAGGTAGGTGAGATTGATTTCCATGCCCACGAGAAAGAGGTACAAGATGAGACCGATGTTGGCAGCAAGTCGAAAGGGAGCCATGCCCTCCTTGGGGAAGATGGCGTCGGTGAAGCCAGGGATTCTACCCATTACGGAGGGACCCAGTATGATGCCCTAAATACAATGAGTACCGGTACCGTATGATAAAAGAGTCAGTAGCGAAAACTCACAGTAATAACCTCTGCAATAACGCGTGGCTCGTGAATCTTGCCAAGGGGCCAGTAGAGAAGCCTGGTCAGAGCAATGGTGATGGTGGCTTGAATAATGAAGAGAATTATGGGATCAGAAGGATTAAAGACAGTTGGATTCATGCCTTCAAAGATTCCTCCTTGTTTGGGGGCTCTGTCTCCAGTCGCCATAGCGGCGGCCGCAGTAGTTGTGGATGACATGGTGGTGTTAACAAAAACACCAGAGTCTGTGATGAAACTGGGGTCAATATGGGTCAATGTAGAAAAGGAGAGATGGCCCCAGGATATAAATACTGCGGGGAGAAAGGTCCTCAAGCATTCCAGCCATGCAATTCCTGTGCGATCTAAACATGGCAAATAAGCATAAGATGACAGGTTCCTCATGGCTCTGCATTGTCTGGGTAAATTCCGCCCTTGAATCAAGAGCGGGGAAGTAATCAACCGCTGATTGTCTTGTTGGTTCATTCTTGTGGCTGTCCTCAGATGACCTGACATGAACGAAGCAAACTGGGCATGGCAAGCCGCAGCAACTGCTGCGTGATTCAGAAGTGATCTGTCAATAGGATGCAGCCAAGACCTGAGAGGAGAGAATATTTGCAGCCTCGGGTGATCTTCTTGTGCATGTGTGAGGGCAGCCGTAAGCAAGACATACTCGAGGAATTCCCCCTTGGGATATGCCGAAACATGTAGCTAACTAGATGACCAAGTCTCAGAGTTAATCGGCAAACTATTTAAAGCACTCGCAGATTATACTTTATCGAGGCTCTGTTATTCAACACGTTACATCGGCACTGAATACTTCCACCACCTCTGTCAGCATTTGTCAAACCGCCAAGACATGATTGACGATTTTCGCAATGCTACCGCCGACGTCTCTTTTTCTCCAGTGACTGCCTCTTCAGGTAACGCATTGCCAGTTGTCTGTAGTAAGTGGCAGAATATTTATATAACACTATGTAGAAATGGTCTGATTTTATCCCCAAACCCCGCGTTACACATTATCGTTGGTTAGGATAAACGTTTTGGCTACTCAACTGAGCCCAACATACATTTTAAACATATAAATTGTTCAGTAATACCAGTGAAACTCGCAGTAATAACCAAAACTCATCATAAATATGGCTTCTGAATCTCCCATCACATTCGCAATTATCGGTGTTGGCCTCATTGGAACAGATGCGTCCCTCAGCGTACCAGATATGACTATGTGGTCTTATGCTGACACCGAAAAGTCATGGCAGAAAGAGCTCGTTCAGCAGAAGATCCCTGTTCCAGATGGTGTTCCGTTTGAGAACCAGCTGGATCATTTTATCAAAGTCATTCGAGACCAGGAAACCCCAAGCTGCACGCCAAAGGCTGGACTAGCTGCGCTTGTTGTCTGCCAGGCTATCAAAGACGCCCTAGAGGAGAACAAAACAGTCTACTGTAATACATAATGCGAACATCAACATGCGTTATTTCTTTTCCCATATATCCTCCTAGTTCTTATGAAGGCAGTCGGTTCAGTACTTACGATAGAGTTTGCACGAATTCGGCAGCCTTTGTTCTGGTTCTGCCTTGGTCAACGATCAAGATACTAATCAGGCCGGACTGGGTCCATGGACCATTGTTTTTATTTTAGGACGATGTTACTCATATACCAGAGGGACAGACCCAAATACCCAATTTTAAACACAGTTTTTGCCCACAGTTTTTGCCCACAGTAAAATCCCTGAACCATTGATGATAGTTGTAACCTAAGCTGATATTCAAGAGTATATCCTTCCTGCTACAGCATTGGAGTTTCTTCTTAACAAAACCTAACCAGAAATACTACCCCGAAGTGGATGTCAAATGCTTTTGGATCGAACGAGCTGTCCACCTGCTTTTTGGACTTGAAACAAAACCGAGATCAGCAAGAAGTGCTAACTAGGTGGAATATGCCCATATCATGGGTAAATATGACTTGATATACCAAAGGTAGCATTTCTAAGATATTTGCGACCTTCGCATCTATCTGCTTCTTAAATGCTGTGCTTTATATAATAGTAAGCACATGTCCCGTAGCAACTCGCGTTTCGTTGCTCGCACTGGAACACATGAAACACAACTCTCGCATGATATGAAGACCCAGCAGAAGAAAGGAGACAAATATACCACCTTTACTGCCATTTTTGAGACCAAATTGCACAGATGAGTTTCCGCCAAACTGGATGAAAGAGATTCCTTTCCTCCATCCACGATCCCATGCTCTCACGCCGTCTAGATTCTGAAATGGAAATATCCACGAGAACAACGAGAAGCCTGTGGCACTTTTAGGACAGACAGGATGCCCAATTTTGGCTTTTACGTCTAGAGGACATTAAGCTGATGGGGATGGCTAGATCTAAACGTCTCTTTTAAAGCCAGTACGGTAACATAGAATGTATATAACACGTTATTTTTCGCCCCCCAGCATCATAGTTCCTATTCCTATGTCGTCAATAGTGTAGATATTCAGTTTCTAATTATTCCCTCGAGGCTTAGGACTAGATGTAGTAAGTCTGCCACGATGGTACTTTGTAGATGCCTTGGAGGCTGACGTCTCGCGGTTACTCTGGAGGCCACTGGATTCTCTTGACTTCTGATTATCCCTATGTTCGACAAAACCATACATTCCTTGCAAGAGAGGATATTAAAAAAGAAAAGGGCCTGACCGGGGTTTGAACCCGGGACCTCTCGCAAATTCTAGTCCTCTGATGAGAACTGAGATGTCAATCCCGAAGCAAGAATCATACCACTAGACCATCAGGCCGGATGTGAATCCTAGTAAGCAGTGAATTGGCTAGTTTTCTTTATCTATATACATTTTACCCTAATTTAACCAGGAGTTTAAGTAAGTAACTTACTCTAGATATATTTAACATAGCTTATTTATACTAGGTTTAGTTATAATAAGTAGGCAAAGTATAAGATAAAAATAATAGACATATTATCTTTTAACGCTAGTAAAGATATAAAGAAGGAATAAATATAATTAAGTAGTAAACTATAAAAACACCTTATATATTAGTAGTTCCAGGGACAGCATAGAGTCAATATCATATGTTATAAACAAACCAATGTTAAAGACATACATTCTGATAGCATATATCTCTTATCTATAGTAAGTATCTAATCTGCTTTTATACCATAGACTCAACTTCACATGTCGTCTTTCCTGGGCCTATGCACGGGCTTTCCATTAATCGGAACTTGCCTTCAATCCTTCTTCTTGCCAATCCTAGGCAAGCATAACCACAAAATCAACAATACAGCCAAAAAGGCGAGAATAATAGGCTGCAGAATCGTTACACCCTTTGCCTGGGCAAGAGCACCAACCGCAAAAGGAAGAATTGCTGCTCCACTGCCCCCAAAAGCTGCCGCGAAACCGATGGTGCTGACATGTAGATGCTTGGGCAGCATCTTTGTCGCAGCGACCACCACCGCAGGGAACAGGGGACCCAGGAAGAAGCCTTGAAAGGCTACTGTAACGGCAGAGACGTAAAAGTTGGGCACAAGCCAGAACACCAGCTCCAGGGCCATGGTGACAGGCAGATAGAGGGCTACAGCAACTTTAACACCCAGTCTGGGGGTGACAAAGCCCAGAACGGCTCGACCGACGGCAAGACCTAACCAAAAGCCCATGGAAGTCATACCAGCTGGGTAGTTGTCGGCTTTTCGCACACGGATCATAAACTGGACAATCCAGCCGCCGAGAGAAACCTCAACGCCAACGTAACAGAGGAGGAATGCAGCGGAAATCCATGTGATGCGGGCATATGGTACTTTGAACAGGGCGTCTCTCATGCCCTGGTTGTTCTCGTTGCTTGCGTCCATGGTTCGACGATATACCTCTGGGCCATTAGACCAGAACGCCCATGTGCAGGTCACGAACTCTATAGCGGCCAAGGCGATCTAGAGTATGTTTTAGCAGTGTCGACAATAGATGCAGACCGTATGAACTAACCATAACATAGTAAAAAGTGTACCAAGGCAAGTTGGCTCTTGCAATCATATTGGTAGCGATAAGAGGACTGATGACACCGCCGATACCATAGAAGGCATGGAGAAGGCCAAGAGTCTCATTGGCCCTGGTGAGATTGCCAACCCAGGCATTCCAAGCAGCATCACCAGTGCCGTTGCCGAAACCAGCAATGCAATACGCGACCACGAGGACAGGATAGGGAGGATGAAGCGCAATGATGATATAGGCGATGATGTGGCTGAGTCCGCAAATGAAGCCAATTCCTCGCTGTCCTGTGCGGCGGTGCAGGGTATTATTGAGTGCAGCAGCGAGGATATACCCGACAAACGGGGACAGAAAAACGAGTGAGACGATGATGTAGCTCAAGTCATAGTATTCTTCCAACTGTAGCCATGATTAGTATAGAATAATGGTCCAGAAGAGGTCTAAGCATACGTAAGGAATAAGAGCCTAAATTCTCCAGTCAGTATATAGTTGGGATCAAGAAGCTGACAAAGAATCTTACACCATATGCAGCGTCGTTAGCGCCCGAAGTCAAAAGACTCCAGAAGGCCGCAGCAGTCTTGAACACATTTGCGCGGGGATATTTCCAGCTCTCGGCAACCTCAACAGGGGCCGTCTGAGCCGCGATGCTCTCGAGGCCATTTCCACCATCGCTCGAGTAGGTTCCAAGCCCCCGGGACGAAGGATTCAAGAGGGTCGGGCCTTTGAAGGATTCCCGGGCCGCAGCGGCAGGGGGCTCGTTGACTGGCCATGAGGTTAGCTCAAAGGAGCCAATGGTGGCAGTGGAAGAGGCGGTCATAGTGGATGTGGATGTGCTGACAAGAGGGAACCAGGCCGGGAACGGAGAGTTTAATTAAAGGACGAAGTAAGCATGGAAGCGAGAAGACTCTTTACAAGATAGATAGTAGCCAAGTTGTGTCTTTTTATGCTGTATTTAATATATGGAACTGCTATCTTGGGATGATCGTTTAAGAGGATTCTCGCCTGAAGGTCCGACATTCCGCCAGCGAGTTGGGAGTATATCCCAAAGTGGCATAGACACGCACCTAGAGCATCATGCTAAAAGCACCAAGTACTACGACGGACTTTCGATGCTGTGGAAACGTTGATGTCGTAATAATGTAAGCAAAAGTAAGCGGCATTCTTGGCCACACGCATCGCATCACATCACATCACATCAAAGATTACCTGCCAAGCTTTCCTTCAAGCAACGGAAACACATGCGCGGTCCTGGTGGCGGAGCTGCCCTGTCCTGTAAGCTTAAGCCTGAAGATTGGCCCTCATTCGCGGTCGGGGCTGCTTCGTGGTCCAGACCCCCGTCGATTTTCAGCTTCTCGGAGCAGACACCCAATCAAGGTTACGGATCCCAGCCCTACAGCTACAGCCAACGAGTTGCGATGCGACGCAACGCAACGCAGCTCAGGCTTGTGTCCAGAGATGGGTTTAGTGCTGAGTTGAGTTGAACAAGGCTGAGAGGAGGCGCTTGCGAACTAAGCTTCTTTATCTCTGAACCCGCAAGGGTCTCTCTGTTCCTTGTTCCTGCTCCTTTTTTTCTCTTCCATCTTGTCTCTCTATCTTGCGCTTCTGCAAGTTACAGTCGCTACCTCGTCTCTCCCCAAGCTACCTACCTACCTACCTACCGATTCCTTCAGACCCAACTCAACGGCGGGCTACCTAGGTCTAGCTTCAGGGCACTGCGGGGAACTGAACGGGCCGCTCGGGCCTCTCTAGCGACCTTGCCTACCTACAGTTACAGTTGCAGCTGCTGATCGCCATGGAACTGAGGGATTACTCCAGCCCAGGGCGCGATCCATATTCACCACCATGGGAGCCGACCAGTCCCTCCATCGCCAGAAAACCCGTCGGCGCCACGAAACAATCATCGCCCGACTCGTCCGAATATTTCTCCCCATCCTTCTCCCAGCGCGCAGCTGCTGCCCAGCAGCCCTTTCTACAGCGACATGCCACCACCGACACGGCCTACCATGGCTACTCACCAGCGCTGGGCATATGGGAGCCCGCCTCCGACTCAGCTTCGGCTGCGCAACGACCGCAAAACTATAGAGAAGATAGCCAAGCCTCGCTCTTGACGACCGGAGGTCTTCCACAGCAGAGTCCAGATATGTCCTCAAAGCCCCCAGGGCCGCCACCGCCGCCGCCGCCGTCTACCCCGCCAAAACGAGGAAGGTTCTTCAATTGGTGGATCAATGAATGGAAGCCTCAATGGAGCATGTATACACTCGTCTTTTCGGGCATCGCATTCGCTGTAGGCCATCATTTCTACTATCGCGGCCTCCATGAAAAAGAGGCTGTTGATCAGCAGGGCAAGCTCAGGTATGGTGCGCTGCTGGCCTTCTTGTCCAAGGCCTGCTTCCTCAACGCCACGGTGCTCGCCTTTCGCCAACGCGTCTTGATGATGATTCGTCGCAAGATGCTTTCTCTCTCCACGCTCGATTCCCTTTTCGCTGCATCCGAAGACCTGACGGCTTTGCTCAACTGGGAAGCCTGGGTCAACGCCAAGTTCGCCATGGCCCTCACCATCTTCATCTGGACGTCTCCTCTTATCGTCATCTTCACATCTTATACCCTCACCGTCATGCCACTGCTGAAAGAGGAACACACGCGATGCCAGGATATTCGCACTCTCAATTTCTCCCACGAGTCGATCGCTGACTGGCGGGAACCAATCGTCATCAAAGGCTACAATGAGGCATCTGTTTCTCTCTGGAACACCACTGCGCCGGGGGATACCATCAACAGATCAGACCGCAATCAATTCGACTACTGGACCGGCCCCAGCCAACAGTTTCAGTCCATCGCCTATAAGACGGCATACGCGCAGCAGGCTGTCATGCATCCAAATGCACCCTCAGACATTTGCGGCAGAGGCTGGAATTGCTCTTATACTATCGAGTTTATTGGCCCGGGATACAGATGTGAAGAAGTGGCTTCGGGAATCAATGCTGAAGTAGAGACGCTGGGTGGTGTCGAGTGTCCCTTTAACACGAGTATTCTCGCGCCCATGGGGAATTACACGTACATGGCCATCATGGACCAGGGGGATTATGAAAAGCAGCAGCTGAAAAACTCAAGCGCTGGAGGAAGACCTGGAATGAAGCCACCTTATCCGAAGAATCTAGGTGCCTTTCGGTCGGAACCCGTCTTGTGGTTTGGCTACGCCGATGTGAAGAACAAAAAGGAAAGACAGACGGGAAGCCCGCAGTCGCCGGAGTGGTTCAGGTCGTATACCCCGACCATCTTTGGCTGTGAACATTACGAAACAAAGTACAAAATTCAGTTCAACCTTACTGGAGGAGTCCAAACACACAACGTCACAGAGCGCAAGTTTCTCAGAAAGGTGGTCAATACAACCTGGATACCGGAATTAGACTCGGACGAGGAACTCATGGACAGAACACTGGCGAAACCAGAGAAGAACTACGTATTGCCGCGAGATGTTGAGAAGTATCGCTACACGGCCGCACTGCACTCTGTGGGCACCATGCTGCTGGAATTTCTGAATGGAACCATCACGCAACCCAACACTATTGCCAACACCAAAGCGATCGACACGAGACTTATCGATCGGCTCAACTACTCGCCCATCGACAAGTTCCGAGATGGGGTGCAAAAGTTCTACGAGGAGATTCTCGTGTCCTTCCTGTCTGACCCTCAGCTGCTGGCAGTCTCATGGGCGGCAAACGACTCGGAGTACTCAGGTCGATTCCGAGGCGGCAAGAAAACAGAATACCCGTGCGAGCGGCGGCAATTGAGGAACTGTTTCTTCTACAACTATGCGCAGCTATGGGCCGTGTATGCGATATCCATGGGTATCACCATTCTGGCGGTGGCTTCAGGCGTGGCGGCAATTGAGGAGGACACCATGATGCGGAGCCTGAGCTTCTCTGCGATTCTAGCCGCGTCGCGAGCGTCAAGTCTCGACAAACTACGGTGGGAAAAAGAAGCCGATCTCAAGAATAGCAAGATCGGATACGGGCTCGTGTCGGGTCAGGCTGGTGAGAGGACGTACTCTTTCGGCGTTGAAGGTGACGTGAGCCAGGAAAAGGCCATGTCGACATCGCGATCGCCGGCGTTTTCGGTAAAGGGCTGGGGAGATAGAACGGCGCGCAGAATGAGCTACGCAATGCTGAACAGGAGGGACAGGCAGGAAAATTAGATGTGAGGTTGTTATTGATTGGGTTATTTTGGGTGGTGCAAGTCCTTGTTTGGTTTTGAGTGCATAGCGTCTGTCGTTTAGGATATCACAATAACTAGTTAATTAACGACGATATGATGTATTTAATAAATAAATTGCATATAGTTGTTTCTCTTGGTCTCAATTGTCTGGTGCTTGCAAATTGCATAGCCTGTGTTTGACATATTTACTCTCAGTCAAACGCATCTAAGGCCAAGCTTTGGTGGAGCTGAGCTGAGGCGATGCGCTGTAGTGCTTGCGTGGCTCATTACCTACTTGAACCGTGTCCGCCGCAGGCTTCCAACCAAAAGCAACCCCCCCTCCCCCAAAGGAAATAAATGTCAATGTCGGTCCACGCAGCAGCCGACCTCTCGGACGCTGCGTTAGGCGGTCCAATTCGAATCGACGACGATCGATTCGTCGACAGCTACGGCCGCGCTCTCTCGCTGCGTGGCCTCAACGTCTCGGGCGCCTCCAAACTGCCCACTCACCCAAACGGCCTGTCCCACCTCGACGATGGCTTCTACGAGCACCACCGCGTCGTCACCTTTGTCGGCAGACCTTTCCCCCTGGAAGACGCACCGCTGCACTTTAGGCGTCTGCAGGCTTGGGGCGCTCCGTTTGTTCGGCTGCTCGTTACTTGGGAGTCGCTGGGCCATGCAGGTCCTGATCCAGAGACAGATTTGGATCTGGACTACATTGCTTACCTGCGTCAATTGGTTGAGCTGATGCCTCAGTATGGCATCAAGTGCTTTGTCTGCGCGCATCAGGACGTCTGGAGTCGGTATAGTGGCGGCAGTGGTGCGCCGGGCTGGACATTTGAGGTCGTTGGCCTTGACATTGAATCCTTTACTGATACAGGCGCTGCATACGTTCACAGCCAGGATGAGAAGAAGCGAGCAAGTGAGCCTCCTAACCCCAAGGAGCCGGGGGGTCCTTTCCTATGGCCTTCAGGTTACCAGAAGCTCGCGGCATCCACAATGGCGACTCTTTTCTGGGCTGGTGATGCTCTAGCTCCCAATCTCAAGTGCCGCCATAAGCATGGTGATCAAGTCTCTGCCCAGGCCTTCCTCCAGGATGCATTTATTGAGGCCTTTGGACGACTGGCAGACGAGGTGGGCCATCTCGAGGCCTGCATTGGCTTTGAGCCCATGAACGAGCCTCATCGCGGTCTCGTCAATCTGCATCACTTCCACTTCTGGAACTACGACACAGACTTACACATAGGACACTGCCCGTCTCTCGCGCAGTCACTAGCCCTCGGAAGCGGCTACGCACAAGACGTTGACTACTACGTCAAATCGTGGCCGTGGCCAACGCGCGTCTCTCACAAGTCCCGTATCGATCCCAAGGGTCGCTCCGCATGGCTGTCGCTCAACGGCCAACCCGCCGGTCACGGAAGAGGGCTTGGTGAGTGTGTATGGCGTGCCCATGGCGTGTGGGAGTGGGACGAAAAGAAGAAGGCTGCTCGGATCCGCGACGACAATTACTTCGAAGTAGATCATCGTCCTGGTCGTGAGGGCAAGCCGATTGAGTGGTATAACGACTGCTATGCGCCATTTCTCCAAAAGTTCTCTGAGCGCATGTCGCGGAAAACGCCTCCCCAGTTCAGCTTCATTGAGCCCATCCCTAATGAATTCATGCCTCCCTGGCCTACCGAGGACCCTACCAACCAAAGGTGGCGCCGTCAAAAGTACGCCGAAGATACAGTCATTGCCTCGCCGCGGCCAAGCAACTTTGTGTATGCGCCTCACTTTTACGATCTAAACGTGCTTTTCAACAAGTGCCACTCGTGGATGAGCGTCAACGTCCAGGGTCTGTCGCGAGGCATGTTTGTCCTCAACGCCATATACTTTGGCGCTAAAGGCCTACGACACAACTACAGGAAACAGATTGGCAATATAGTCAAGTACGGAAAAGAGTCGCTGGGTAAAGTACCTATGGTCATCGGCGAAATCGGCATCTCGTACGATATCAACAGCGCAGAGGCTTTCCGTACAGGGTGCTACGACAAGCAGCGCGACTTGATGAACGGTCTCGTCTCTGCGATGGAGGACAACAAGCTCAACTATACTCTGTGGAACTACAACCCAAACAACCGCGTTGAGTATGGGGATGGGTGGAACAAGGAAGATTTCTCCGTGGTTAACAGCGACGACATCATCGAGCATGGCCCTGTACGACCCGACTACCGCAACCATGCCCACGAACACGACGAGCTCTACAGGGGAGGCCGCATACTCGACGTCATCATCCGACCGTATGCGGTAAAGACAGCAGGTATTCCAAAGAAATCAGACTGGAACCACAAATCACTGCGATTCGAGTATTCTTGGATCAGCACGTCCAACAAGGAAACGTCTCTCGACGAAAAGACACATCTCACCGAGATTTTCATCCCGGGGTACCACTACGACTCGCATGAACTACGTGTCCAGGGCACCAACGTGGAGTGGACGTACGACAAGCCGCGTCAGACGCTATACGTACGCAACGGTTCACGTGGCGAGCACCATATTATCGTCGCCATTGAGAATGAGTCTCAGCATGTGCTTGAGAGAGTTCGTCGGCGGCGCAAGCTGTATCCCCCCAAATTCCCCCTCAACCTGGTTTCTCCCGCCACAGAAGACTTTTTGGAGGACATTGACTGGTCTATGGCGTTTGCATATTGGCCCGTGGCTGCTGCACTTCTGCTGGCAGTTATCGCTCGATTTATCATGATCATGTTGTCAAACTAGAATACAGGTTGCAATCTAGACATGTCTTTGAATGTTTGGTGTTTTTGATAATATAGAAAAGTTAAGTAAAACAGCCACGGTGTTGGCAATAAAGACCTAATACGCAGTCGAGCCCCCCTAAATCCAATGTAATAAGGTTAATCAGTTGTATCGCAGTAAGCTGCATTGAACAACATGGCCTGAATCAATTCTAAACAGTATGACCACAATGCTGACTAGCTATAGCCAAGGTGCCAGCTACGGCTAACACGATGCTGCCCAAGTGTTCAGCATGCAAGCAGCTCTTGCATGATGTACTTGGTGCTTGACCATCTCTAAAGGGTTCACTTGTTTATTTGATCATTGGTTTAAGTTGTATATGACTGAGGTCAGACTTGTAAGTTGAATGTGGTTAAATTGAGTATGGAATGTTTCTTTAACGTATAGTCCTGACATGGTAAAAGAACAGGCATAAGGCTTTCTGAAAAAATGATAAGAAGATAAAAGGAGGCCGAGACAGCGTTAATTGGCATATAAGCCAATTACGGTATATCAAGACGGCAGGGTCTTGACTACAATAGCATTAAACATCACACCAACTTTTACCATGGTCGTCAGAGAGGAATTACGAGTGCTTGAGTTTTGTATCATCGAAATATGTCGCTGAACCTATGTGCACTCATCTATACCACCTCGTTATAAAATCATAGCCGCTAATTTATCATAACTAGTTTTCATTTTACTCGGCATCCAGAGGGCATCTCGGTGCGTTGTTGTTCACCTGGATACCTCCACGCTTCTTCTCTTGACTATCATGGAAAGGCAGAGCCCATCCACCCTCTGACTCGGGGGTTGATAGCCACAGTCGTAGAAGATGTCGTCGAGGGGTTGGGGGAGCGTGGTCTTTGAAAATGTCAGCATGGGATTGTATCGAAATTCAAACGAAGGGTGTCTTGCCTGTGTATGCAGTTCGGGCGTGCAGGAGATGGGTGTTGCTAACAAACTGAATGTCACCAACTTCTAGAACCATGTGCAGAGCTAGTTTTTGGCAAGTGTCCTCCAAGACCTTCATGGCATGCTCCTGGGCCTCGCTAAGCGCAGGGATAATCTCCCTGTCTGAGAAGCGCTTGAGAGATCGAACAAAGTAGGGATCCCACTTGCAGTATACTCGTCCCTTGCCGCCGTTCTCGATGTAAAAGACAGGCTGTCGAATCCACTCCTGCTCACCAACTGAGGTCTCACCCTTGCGGTCAAAGTACCAGATGGGCTGTGTGAGAGTCTCGGCAACGTCGGGGTTGTTGCGCTGAAGGTCGTTCCAGACATTCTGAATACTGACGATGTCACTCTCACCACCCTCCCTGGCGCGGTGCACACAGAGAAGCCCGACGATGTCGGAGTCGTCTGCGTGGAAGAACTGACGAGCTGCTGTGCGGTAGATGCGGACACGGTCGATCTGCGTAGCATCGTCGCCGACGTCCTTGACGTGGCCGAGGACGTGGCCGAGACCGTTTTGAGAGACAAAGTAGCCGATGTAGGTTCCGAGTCCCATGTAGGCTACGGCGTTCTTGAGAGGACCCCATTCACCAGCAGGGAAGCGCTTGAAGAGGATGAAGCCCTTGCCATTGAGGAGGTCCTCTCGGAGTTCCTCGAGGACTTTGCCGAGCTTGGGCAAAGGGAAGTTGGACTGGAATGCGTGTCAGCAGCTACGCTTGAAAACATGCATGCTCACGCGTCGTACCTTGGAGATGCCAGTAAGGGGAATACCGCTGGCGATGAAAGTATCGGCAGTGTCGCTCAGCTCTTGGATCTCTTGGTCAGTGAAGGGGTGAGTCCATCGCTCAGGCTTGTTCTCATAGTCCTCCTTCTTCCAGAGTGTAGGGCCTGTGATCTCCTTGGGGAACTCGGAGTAGGGCTTCAGAACATGGTAGAGAGGAGGATGTTGACCCGAAGTCCGGATGCCATCGGGGAAGATAGCCCGAGGAGCATCGGCGTTCTTGACTTGTGGTAGGGGAGTCTGACCAGACTCGTCAATGAGAGCACCTGGAGCCATTGTACGCTATAGAGACGATACGACAAGTTCAATTGAGCAATAAATTTAAATTCGACAAAAGCCACATGGAAGATACCTTATATATACCCTTTCCCCATGTTTTTGTGTGACCCCCGCACCGCAAGATGACGCCGTTGTCACTTGTTAGTCGGTCTTGGGGGATTGCGTGCTCGTTGAACGATATCACGGAGTGGTACTCTACCACCACCATATCGATATGGGCTAAGCCAATTCTGTCAGCTTCACCAATTGGAGACGAGAACTGGAAAATGGCGTTATTTTAGAATTTTGACAAAGAATGGGGAATCGCATGTAAATGTCCGGAGTTTCCCTATGCAGTTGCTTACGGAATGCTTCAAGTAGATGATAGGTGGATGGCGTCAATCAGATACATACCCAAGTATCCCCGTTCAATGGCTCGGCACCGTTATAGCCGTCTTTAACCTCTTTTGAACTCGAAATTGTAAACATCAACATTCAATTAGCTCAAGGTTGTGCTCCTGAAGATGACACTTTGTCTGTTGGGGCATTCTCGAGCTCCTCAAGAAATGAAAAAACAGTATACTCATCTGCATCTCATACTGACACAAAGTGAAAGAGGTCATAGTCTGGGGAATTCAAGACAAAACGAACAGTCATGTCGTTGCCAACATATGCTTCTACTACATCTTGAGACTAAGCAATCTGATAAGAGATTGATAACGTGTATCCCCAGATAGTGACGACAGATAACAGATAGGCGACCGCCGCCATCCGCCCTCAGATAGGAGTATAATAACCCAGAGGTCTGCCAATTTCAACATCATCACCAATTTCATCCTCCAAAAACAACGCAATGGCTTCTCAAGTAACCACCACTCCCATCTCCGCGCCAGCCGGGTCGGATATCGACTTTGGCGCGGTTGTATCAAACGTTGACCTTGAGCGTATCACTGGTAAGAATCATCAACTTCATGTGTGAATGATCGAAATGACACATAGTGGGAGAATACCCGTAAAATCGGTAACCTCCTCTGGTAAGGCATATCACAGTCTAGGTACCTATACAAGCAGGCACTGACTGCTTACAGATGCCGATTTTGATGTGATCCGCGAAGCCCTCTTCACCCAACAAGTTCTCGTTTTCAAGAACCAGAGCCACCTCTCGCCCAAGGCGCAATATGAGATCACCCAGAGATTCGATCCAGAGGCTGCAGGCGCCTACGGACACGGAAAGACTATCGACGCAAAGCGATCAATCTTGCATCCCGATCTCAAGACCATCCCCCACCAACCTCAGGTCCAAGTCATTGGCAATGGATTTGTTGACGAGTATGAAGGGTTGAGGAATATTCAACTACGACACCCTCATCACCGGACATTCCACGCCACCGCCATCCCCACTGAGAAGGACCTGGGCTTTACCAGATTCTACAGATGGCACATCGACGCTGCTCTGTATGGCCTAGCTCCTCCAGTGGTTACGTCTCTTCTTGCAGTTCGTGTTCCCGGAGGCCGAAAGCAGACATTGGTCTATGACGATGGCTCGGACGAGCAGATGAACGTTCCACTAGGTACAACAGCCTTTGTGTCTGGTTACGCCATGTACGACCGGCTCTCGCCTGAGGAACAGGAGTTTGTCCGCACTACCAAGGCCGAATACGCTCCGCATCCATACGTGTGGATGAGCGGCGCAAGGTCACGTTCCGATGGGTTAGGCCTGGTATCTGAAGGCAAAGAGATCCCCGTGGAGGATTTGCCAGCCATTGAACAAGACAAGATCCAGATCCTCCCCATGTGTTGGCGCAACCCCGTCACTGGTCTCCTGGCTCTCCAAGTTCACCCCTCAGCGGTCCGCAAGCTGCATCTCTCGGATGGCACGGTTGTCGACGACCTTGCAGAGGTTCGTGAGCAGGTACACAAACTCCAACGCCCTGGAATTGCTCCCAGCAGGGTGTATCCGCACGACTGGGAGCAGGGAGACTTTGTACTCTTCCACAACCGAGGACTGATCCACTCGGTGGTTGGAGCTTTTTCGGAGGATGAAGTTCGACTGTTTCGACAGTGCAACATAGCGGGTAGCAAGTTGCCTGAAGGTCCTATTCACGTCTAGCTATATCATAGAAGCCAGTGACAGGCGTGCAGATGGACCAAGGGAGGATCAGTTTTTGCAACACCATGTTGGAGTAATTAACATATGGGGTGGAAGATGTCACAATATCGAGATATCTTGTATAATATTTCAAAACAAAGTTTTTACTTGCATTACGTTTGAGCAGTTTACCACTGTTATTGCATACAAAAGCTTGTTATTAAGGTCTCGACGTAAAAGTACCGCAGGTCATGTCGTGCCCCCTCCAATGCATCACTCCTTTCACTCAACACGCCTATTCCACCTGTATCGACCTTCGCCGCTCACCTTACAAACCAACAAGATACAGCTCAACTGGAGAGTACGATACAAAATGTCTGACAGCAGGCTGTATTGCCATGAGTCGCCTCAAGAATTCTATGTCGCCTGTTTCTTTTATGTTTCTCTGATACACCTAAGTCTCGCGGTGAATCCCCACATGAGGCATCCATTGTGGTTGAGTCCTGGTAAGACAGTCTCTCCTATACATGCTATTGCTTATACTAACACTTTCCAGCTATTTGGTCTTCTCTCTCCTTCCTGAACGGGTCCATCCTAATCGCTTGGGGGACTCAAGGGCCAACCGATAGCCTTTTTAACACGCACGTTTTCTATCTGGGAGTGGCTCTTCTAGTTTCCTGGGTTGTTCGGCTTTTGGTTTACGGGGTTTACCTATGCTCAACCGCTTAGCCAGTGATGCTATGCCCAGAATTGGATCATTCTCAAGTCGATTAATAAAACCACTTGAATCTAATGACTATTATACTGTCTCGTAGTTTATGTAGTTATATGTGTTGTGGTTAGGGTCTGAGAACTTGACGCAGCCTTTGTCAACTCTGAGATTCCATCCCTAAACAGATGATCGGCATACCATTCGTGAAACTTGAACATCCAGCGAGGTCTCAAAGGTTTGTTGGCGATCGGATTGCAAGACATGGATTGGTTGTGAACCTGTAACGTTTGCCCATCCCTCTCATCTTGTAACCTCACGATCATGAATCTGTGAACACCAGCAAATCCTACACCGTCACTTCCAAAGCCAAAGTCGATGTAGCTCTCAGTACGATTTGGTGAGTGTTTCTCCCCAGCTGGATCAGCAATTCGTGAATCGAGAACCTGAAAGACGCCAAACAGCACTGAGTTGATTGGAGGCAGTTGTGTCTGAGGCAAGTCTCTCAGATACCATAAATACGTCTTTGGTGTTGATGCTGCTTCTGCCCGACGTTAGCTTCATGTCCCAGTGCATATCCAGATATACATACTTGAGAAATGGACAAGGTCGAGGCCGAGCATTTGAAGTGCCAGCCGCTCTGGGCGTATCACAGCTCCCCCAAAATAACCATTGATGAATTTTGCCAACAAGACTTCATCAGGCACATGATGATGCTCACTTGGTATGTTGAGGGTGATGAAGCGTGAGTCAGAGTTGTACGTGTGCTTTCTAGCATTGACAATCTCGCCAACTTATCTTGACTTCTCAAAGGTATCGGGAATATTCTCATGTCGCGTAATTAGCTTTCGATCCACTGATGATACCCTTCTTTGAACAGTGAAGCCGTAGGCTCCGCCAGCAGTAACAACGGCCGCCAAAGACGTTGCGAGTAATTTCTGTGATATGCTCCGTAGTGCCATAGCTGTGAGTTGTTATAATAGTCTCATTCTTAAACAAAAAGAAACCAACTCGAGTATTTAACAGTTTACAAGACTTGACTCATCAGAAAATCTGATGGAGCTTTTGGTCAATGCGTGGGCCAGCTGACGAGGGAGTCCGGTTACACCCGCGATATCAGAGCTGAAAGTTAGCTTTGGGAATAGCTTCCGCCTGAGCTCCAGTGATCGGGATGGAAATGACCCGCTGTTAGAATAGAGTCAGTCATTAATACATGCTAACATAGGTAGATTAAAGGCCGCTTTGACGACGGCTGATGAGATTACATTAGGACAAGTCCTCGGCGAATATCGCCAGTCTCAACTCCAGCACCATTATTGAACAAGTGATTAAAAAGAGCCAGCTTCGAATAACCTCCTATCATGAACCTCCTCCTATACATCCGAGGCTGAGCACCTGCAGAATCAACATGCATACGTTGTGCGACCCGTGGCTAAGCTTTTGAGTAGCCGTCTCAGTGGCCTTTTGAGTGTCATCCTCGTTGTTGCCCATCATTTTCCTGGCGGGTTACAGTCTACACTTTGCTGTCAGTCTGGTAAAAGTAGGCAACTCTCTCTGTAGTACATACATGAGTTTCAAGATGTGAGAGTATGGCAATGAGAAGAGCCCTGTGAATATTCGGAAATGGTTCGGGTGGCTTGTCTGTTATAATCAAGGCAGTGACAAATTCACGAAAAACAAGAAATTTACAGCTGAGACTCCTGTAGGCTTTAAGTGATGGGGATGACCCAACCAATGTGGCTATGCCCGTGACAGTTTATCAGTATGCAAGGGCTATCATTGGCGGTGTAGGCAAGGCGCAGTCAAGGATTCTCATCCTTCTCTTACATACCAACATAAGGCGGATATCAGTATATATATGGAGACCATTACATCACACAAGGAATGCAGCCGATATCAGCCCTATGATCGACGCCCAGCCTCTACAGTAGAAGCCTCCTCTACATCGACGCATGCCGCAAATGCTTCCCTCCTACATACCCTTCTGCCGTATCAACAAACAGTTTCCTCCCCTTGACATACGACACTATGAATGAGAACAGCTTCCAGTTGCCAATCTGCCCTGTCGCGTGCTTCTTGCCGAGGGAGACGAAGAGCATCTTGTTAGCCGCAGGCTCATACGGCTTGACATCCATCTGCCCTGTAAGAGTTGCATCCAGAGCTGTCGCCATGTGGATGATCTGATTGTCAGTGATGGTCAATTGCTTGGGATCAATGTTTCCGACATCGCCAATGGCCCAGATATTCTCGGTTCCAATAACACTCATCTTCTCATCCAGCTTGACGTTGCCTTCCGCGTCCAAGAGTTCGGTGGGTACAAAGGATGTATTGAGCTTGATGCCGTGGAGAGGCAGATACAAGTCCGTTGTGAGTGTCGTTCCATTTAACAAGTGCAGTGTTGTGCCTTGACCGTTCGAGTTCGAGTTTACTTTGGTAACGCGGGCTTTGTAGATGAGCCTCACACCAAGCGCCTGGAGATCTCTTGCGATGCATGTGCGAACGGAATCCAAGGCCCCTTCCAACGGTTGGCTGCCGCTGATAACAAGAGTAATGTCCTTAGACGAGCCGTATTTGGCAGCCAATTCGCCCGCGACCTCGACACCAGTTGCACCAGCACCGCCTACAACTATGGACTTGGAGTCCTGAACTCTGGTCTTCAACTGCTTCCATGCGTCCATGGTGTCTTGGTGTGTTCCTATTGGCTTCAATGGAAGGTTGCTGGCCAGACGAGAGCCAGTCGCAATGACAAGTTCGTTATAACAGATCTCATGCTCGGCACCTTCGTTGAGATGGATATGAACAGTGCTTGTGCTGGTATCGATCTTGTCTGCTCGACCAAGGACGAACTCAAAGTTCTCTGAAGGATATTGATCAAAGGCGGGCTTGATGGGCAAGAAGAGCTGTTGGTCGGGGATAGCATCTGGTATAATTCCACGGGTAGCAGCGACGTTCCAGAAGAAGTGACTGTTTGGTGATACGAGAATGACTTTGAGGCCCGAGACTCTGGGGACGGTGTATTTGAGCAGTTTGTGAGCCAGAGGTAGACCAGCCCAGCCAGCACCAAGAATGACTACTGTTTTTGCCATTTTTGATGACTGGAAGAACTGATTCAAATCATCTACAAACCCTCACAGGCCTCGCTTATATAAACCATGGTGATGGCTCGGTGTCGGGATGGATGCTGGAGTGATGTCCGGCGAGTATATATCAGGAGGTACACTCATCTTGCAGCATTGCTTCACACAGACTCAAGTATCTTCTGCTAGTCTCGGCCGTCCGGGGTGGAGACTCCGGCGGCAGGGATGACCACGGCCGAGCTCCGTGTCCGAGAGGAATGCCCGATCCGTCAACTCTCCCTCGACAACTTCCATGAGCTGACAATATACCTTCATATACTCATTTTTTGTTCTCGATTCCCAATTCAGCTATTTCACCTTTTATTGTCCGTCCGACCGTGCCTCAGTCGGAGCCCATAAGCGCCGATGGACCGGTCAAAGCCATCGTCCGAGAATGACCTCAAGATATGGAGCTGCGTCATGTGTCGTCGCCGCAAAGTGCGCTGCGATAGAAAAGACCCATGCTCAAATTGCACTAAAAACAGCATTGAATGTCATTTTCCAGTGACCGGTCGCATACCGCGTCGCAATCGCGCTCCCAATGCATCGAAAACGCCTGCGCAGAAGCAGTCTGAACTTCTCGGTCGTCTGAGACGTCTTGAATCAGTCGTGACCGAGCTTGCAGCGCAGGTGGAAGACGAAAATGGGGCCAAGATAGGCTCAGATATAACTATGGGTCAGATGCAAGTGGATGCTACGTCATCCTCAAGCCCTCGTCAGCAGACTGAGCTTGGCTCTGAGTATGATGAGGAGTTTGGTCGTCTTGTAGTTGACAAAGACGGCAGCCTTCACGTTGGAAACCGGTTCTGGTCTGTATTTTGCAGCGAGGTGAGTATGGTCTACCGATATAAATCGACAACAGTAGCTAACTATATGTCAGGTCGACAACATCCTCCAGGCAATTCACGACGTTGCCGATTATTCTGATCCATCAAACCCTTCAATCATGTCTGAACCAAACTCTGATGGAGTTCCCTCTTCCCTCAGCCATCTAGGCTTCGTCTTCGGCAGTGCTGAGTTCGCAAAGGCCTTGGACGGGCTCAACCCCATGCCTTCTCAGATGCTCTTCATCTGGCAAACATACGTGGAAAATGTAGATCCTTTCATCAAAGTCCTACATGTTCCAACCATCGAGAACACCATCCGACAACTGAAGGGAAACTTTAGCTCATGTGGCTCCAGTACAGAGGCGCTCTTGTTTGCAATATCGCTGGCCGCCATTGCATCTCTAGACCAAGAGACAGTTTCGTTCAACTTCAGCACGCCAAAGGCACAGCTCCTACAACGCTTTCAGTTTGGAACTGAACAGGCCCTTGCTCGAGCCAACTTCTTAACCACAAAAGACATCACCGTGCTCCAAGCATTAGTCATATACCTGTCTCTGCTACCAAACATCGGAGCCAAAGACAAGGTATGGCCTTTGATGGGTCTGGTGCTGAGACTTGCAAAGTCAGCAGGTCTTCATCACGATGACGACGGAAAACAATACTCCCAGCGTCAAAGGGAGATTAGGCGTCGCCTGTGGTGGCATATTTGCTTTGTTGACTCTGGCAGTCGACAAGCTGACGCCCAAGACCTCTCCATCGCACCAGAGTCTTTTGACACACGACTGCCAACCAACGCAAACGATGTCGATTTAGACGCTCAAACAACACAAGCGCCAAATCCTGATCAAGGAGCAACGGGGGTCACTCTGTGCCTTATTCGCTGCGAGTTGTGGTACTTGGCACAGGCAATACGCGCCGATACAGCCAAATTGCCAAATATGCGCCTCGATCTATTTCACTCGTTGAAGTCCAAAGCCGAAAAGACTTATTTCCAGCATCTACACCCCGACAAGCCATGGGACTCCTTCATCAGAACAATGGCTACACTCTTCTTTGCCAAGGTTGAGTTGGTTATCCGACAGCAATCGGGCAACAAACCCCCGACGAATGAATTGCTAGGCCCATCCATTCAAGTCATCAAGGCTGTCCAATCTCTCAAGACAGAACCCTCATGGGCTAGGTGGCGCTGGCAGCTGCAGGGACAGAGGCCGTGGCATGCGATGGCCGTCTTTCTTCGCCAGGCATCCCGGATCCCTTGGACGCGAGAACTGGAAGAAACCTGGGAGGCGACCACAGCCCTCAAGGATACAGCCTCAGAGGATATCAAGACTGGACCTTTATGGAAGTGGCTCATGGACTTGTATACGGCGGCTGAACAATATCGCGAAAGGGAGCTTCAGCGTCAAGGAGGAGATGTCCAACTTGCACGACAAAGAGGCAATCGTGTCGATTCTGACGTCCAACAGATGCTCGGCAATGCTGCGTGTGCCTCATCTGAGATCCCAGTGAATCATCCCTTGATTGACACGTCGACATTTAATTCGTCTCTACACATATCTCCTCCAGACAACGGTGCTCTCTCTGTGGAGCGCCTCTCTACCGGTCTAGGTACTGCGTCTGACGATCTATCATCCTGGTCCCAAGCAGGAGGTGACTTGAACCTTGGGCAAGATCAGTCGTTTGGGAATGCGTCTTCGATCAACGACGATGGTGAGGTGGACTGGGACGCTTTGATGGATCTGGACGAGACCTGGAATTGGGACTTTCTATAGACTACCCTACAACATAGAAGAGTCATATTTTGGCATCCTACAAATGATTAATACTCTGTACTTTGATAGTCGTGCAGGACCACAACCCCAATATCCAAGAGTTCTCGAGTTCCTCCACTTAGACCTCAACGACCTCGAGCCAGTCAAAGCCGCAACACCGACCCTTGCAACTCGAAAAACAGTGCTGCAGATCGTATGAAACAACACTATAACTGGCGCTTATCGCGTCTCGCGAGATGTCAGAACCGCCCAGGGACTGGAGACCATGTGTAGCTGCGCTCCTCTTTCGCGAGGCTCCTCCTACCCCAGCTTCGTATCGCGGCAGCCCAAGCCTCTAGCTCTACAAGGATCGTCTAGACGTCGAGCATCGTGGCAGACCAGGGGACCCCTGCCAACGGAATCAACTTGGACGCTGGATCGTGTGGTCACTTATGGCCGGCAGCTAGGTGCTCAGCCACGGCGCCACGGCAGAGGGGCATCCTGGGCAGCGTCAGAGGCGGTGCGGTGCGGTGCATACGAGATAGTTGATAGCTGCTGAAGCTCTATGCCGGGGGCTGTCGGTCACTGAGATATCTGTCGTCCCGCGGGGACGAATGCGGTCGAATGAAGTCATGTTGTCCTAGGTGGCTGGAGGACCGGAATACGGCAACAAGCTGTGGGACTATATGTGAGCAACAGTATATTACCTTTCGTATAACGGTAAAGAAACTCGGCCGAGGTAGCAAATACGACCTGAAAGCGGCTGCCTAGGCTCTGGATCAACTCTGTCTTCCTCGGCTGGACGGCCTAAATATCAGGTGGTTAGGATTTGTCTTTGATGATTCATCGTGATAGAAACCACGTGTCGCTGCCGCTTTCTGGAATGTTACGGGACGCCTCTCCCGGTTTCCCAGGCGAGCGAGCACACGACACAACCGAGGTGGGATGGGATGATGCTATCTGCAAAAAGAAAGTGCACACCCTCCACCAACTCGTAAAGACAGCAACGGTTCCTCGCTTCCCCCGTTGGTGGTTGCACCCGATCTTGGTCCATCCTCCAATCATGGTCGGATGAGGTCTTGGAGATGCCGCACACGGTGGCGAGTCGGGGATAATTAAAGACACAAACCCAGCCGAGAGAGGGTCAGAAGCCAAGATTACTGGCCAGAGGCTGTATTGTATGCATGCAAGCCGCTCACCCAACTCGCCAGAAATAGAAAGTGGCTACTGTAAGCTTTTGTCTAATTGCATAATGGTTTATGCAGATAACGGCTTGGCGCTTCAGTAGCGTGATCGGGAGGTTTCGCACGTCCCCGTGCCAAGTTGTAGATGCCAAGCAACTTTTGCAGATTACCTAGGTCAACCAGTTTCACAATAACGGCTGTCAATGGGGTTCCCTGCCAGAGGAGATTTCTGACGTTTTTGTCACTGCTTGCTTGCACCTAACCATCTGCTGGAGCTAAGCTAAGCTAAGCGCGCCAAACTAGACACAAGAAATAAAACCGGATGCTTATGAACCCAACGCAATTAAAAGGGGTCACGGGTAAATTGGGGCCAGCCGTTTAATGAAGAGCGACGGAAGTGTTCTAGCGGTCCATGCGGCCAAGATGGAATTAGACCGCTGCAGTCGGGTCTCAATTTGAAGCAAGTGTCACTTCACTGCTCCCGAGACACCAGTCATATGTCAATGTTTGAGATTGGAGCCAGCAGTGATCCTCAATGGCAATCCTTGGTCTACATACCCAAAGTCCTGTAAGCTTATGCTGGGTACCCGCCTCCTGACTATCACTTTCAATCTGTCTGCATGCGAAACGCCCCTAGATCAACTCGGGCACAAAGTAAGCAATGATGTGCTATCGATGAAAGTCAATTGGTTTGTTTCTCTTGGTATTTTTCGCTTTTACCCCTTGTATGAATGAATCAATGCATGCGATGCCCAACTAAATTATCCATCCGTATTTGAACAGAGCTCCAGTGTGGCTTGAACGTTCTACCGGAGTTCCATGGCTGTCTCAAACCGCCCATGACACGCTACCTATTGTGTGAGTCCATGTGGAGACGAAAGGCAAGAATTGAGGCTGCAAGAAAATACAAAATATAAAAACCAAGGCAAAAGAATAGAGGGCGTCATGTGTTCAAAAGCAGCTGGCATCGGCCCTACAACACAGCAATTGGACAGAAGCCAAAACTCAACCTACTCTGTAACACGCGCCCGCCTCCTACGACTGCCCAGCCCCTGACCGAGACCCAGGACCAGTGGGCGGACCCCCCGTGCGCCCCCAAACCCAACCCAGAGCTTTTTATGCCGAGTATCTTGTCATGACCAGCAACTATTGAAGCCACAAGCGTCTAAGAAAGGGGGCATCGAAGCCGGATAAATCTGCTAAAAAAGAAAAGGAAGAAAAAATTTAAACAAGAAGCGAGAAAAGAGAAAAATATTAATTGGCTCGGTATCCAGCAAGCAATGTACGGGTACTCCTCTTCTCACTGTATCAAACCGCAAACCAAGGTACCATCGAAAAGTCAAGCAAGGTTTACGGTAGTGTTCCATTAAAAACAGTCCCCCCGCTTGCGCGTCCTTTCTCACCTTCACACGCAAACCCCCTATCTCATACCTTCTAGTAGCGCTCCTGCTGCAACCTCAGGGACCCCTAGTCTAAGGCCTTAGCTTTTCTTCTGCCTTGGCTTTGCTTTGCCTCTCTCGCCTTATCATCCATCCCCTCCATCCATTTGTCCAACCTGGTTCTCCCCCGTCCCTCCCCCTCGTGCGAGACAAGACAAAAAAATCTCTTGGCAAAAAGTTCCATCTCCATCCTTTCCACGCTGGTCGAGGCTGTGATGCTTGATACTTGTCTCGTTCCATCCTCAGCATATACACTCATTTGACAAAGACAATCAACACACACAACACATCATGTCTGTCGCTCTCCCTCGGCGATTCTACTCGCTGCTCTGGGTCGCAATCCTCCTGGCCCTCGTCTTCTTCTTCGTCTTCCTGCGCGAAGACACCTGGTCGTCCATCCCGCGCCCGCCCAAGAGCTGGAAGATCCCCTTCACCACCGACGATGGCGTCCTCTCGTCGTGGATGGGCGGCAGCAGTCGCCAGAAGGGCAAGGACCCCAACGAGCCGCTGCGCATCATGCTCGTAGAGTCCTCGGGCACCCACGACGAGGTCGCCGCCGCGCTCATGCACGCCTTTGGCAACCAGGAGGGCTCCCAGCTGGACGTCTACTTCACCAACCAGCGATTCCACATGCAGGACATCATGGCCAACTTCACCCTCGCCGCCAATGTCACGGTCAACAAGTGGGACAAGTTCGCCAGCGCCGTCTCAGAGAACCCGCCTCACATCCTCGTATCCACCACCTGCGAGTTTGATCTCGACCGTGGCACCGACCCCATCGTCAACCTCCTCAAGACGGCAAACACTCACCTCTTCTGCACCATCCACCACGCCGATCGATGGGCCCAGGGCAAGTACGTCCAGGCCGTCCGGAGCTTTGCAGAGCACGAGCGCGTCGATTTCGTCGGCCTGAGCCAGCACACGGTTGACTTCTTCCTCAATGAGACCATTCCCAAGTGGCACACGGCCGCAAACCTCACCACTCGAGTCATCCCCCCGGTCTACCCTGTCCAGATCCCCGATCCCGACCTCCAGCCTGGCATCTCTCTGTCTCTGCAGGGTGACTACTCTTCTGGTCGACGTGACTACAACGGCATCTTCAACCATCTCGGCAGCGTCATTCGAAAGGCCGGCGAGGCTTCTGAGGGCCATACCCCCCAGAATGTGAGCCTCCATGTCATCGGCCACGGCACTCCTCCCAAGGTTCCTGAGAACGTGCGCGACCACGTCTACTTCGACCAGGGCCTTTCCTACCCCGACTTCTACGCTCTGCTGTCAAAGTCCTTCTCCATACTCCCCGCCTTTGCCTCAGACACCTACTTTGACCGCAAGGCTTCGTCCACCATCCCCGCATCCTTGATCGCCGGTGCCCCCATCGTTGCATCCGAAGAGCTACTCCGAGCATACTCGTATATGCCCCGCGAAGCCACCTGGGTCGCGCGACCCGGCGAGGGCGAGATGGACGTTATCGAGCGAGTGATCGACGACCGCGCCGGTTTCCTCAAGCGAAGACAGGCCGTGAGGGATCTCACAAAGCACCTGCTAGAGCAGAACCAGGCCAACACCAAGGCCTGGATCGAGGAAGCCTTGAATAAGTACAACAACTAAGCTATTAGATATGATATCATTGGGGGTCTAGGTGCTTTGTTTTCGTCCTTTTTTTATTTATTCATATTACTTGGTTGTACATTACGCGGCAATACTTCACATGATCGGGAATCAGATGAGCGGCTTTGTGTTTCGAGTTTTTATCCACGCATGATCAAAATATTCCTAATCTACGGTTTCTCAGTACATTGACAATACAAGCATGAAAGAAATACCACTTACATCAAAGTTCTTGCCGCATTCCAGTGATGTCAGTTTTGCACATAGAATTTAAAGGTGCGTCAAACGCAGCGGGTGGCTGACGGGAGTCTCAAAGCCCATGCATTCCTTTCCCTTGCATCGATCGAGACGCAGGTCCGACGTTGAAAATAGCACCATGCAAACCAACTGAGGGGCACGATTAAGAGATTATTCAGCTTCCAAAGTGTCAAACGATGGGAATAAGGGGAATGAGCATCTGGCCATAAAAAGCAAAATAATCCGCGTTCATCTCATGTCAGGCGGCCGACGCACCCTCTTTAGGTATAATTATGCAGCCAGCTTACCATGCATGCATGCTGTTGGGAAAGAAGGAAAAAAGCAAGTTTTCACTGGTGCGGATACGAAACGTGGCCGTTTAATAATATTTACATGTATTTTTATAGCCAATCTCCCTCTTTGCGCACTGCTGAGGGAGACGGGCTAAGCTAGATACCCGAGATTACATAGTAAAACGTCTCTATGTCTAAGGTATAGAATGGGAATAAAAATGCCAGAAACCTTTGTCATCCAAACACCTGTCATGACTTACCCAAAGAGAAAAAGGGAATATGTATGCATATTAGCATTAAATACACCGCAACCGCAACCTCAAGCTTTCAGCTCCTTGGCTTCTTTGCTGACCGCCTCTTGAGGACGGCCCTCCTCCTCCCGGGGAAGAAGCTGGTAGCTGCCAGAGGCCTTCTTGGCCTGCTGGTATCGGTCTCGGGCCCAGCCGTAGAGGGCACTTCCGGTAAGGATAAGAGCCATGCTGCCGGCGCGGTCGGCAGTCAGGACCTCGCCGAGGAGAACGACGGCGAGCGAGCTTTGTGCGACACCTCGTGCCGCGGTGACGATCATGTGTGTGGTCGGGCTGGTGACCTCGATCTGCATAAAGGTAGCGATGGTGAGGAGAAAAGCCGAGAGACCCGTAAGGCAGGCGGAGCTGAGGAACTGGCGGGCGACGTCCATGGATTCGGTGGTAAAGAGGCTGCTCATGGTGCCCATCTCACCGGAGAGTGGGAAGAGCGGGATGTAGAAGAGGACAGCCATGCAGTTAGACATCCAGACCATCTGCCACATACCCTCCTGGCTCTTACCGAGGAAGCGCTTGACGACAACGGACTCGACGGCGGTGGTGAAGCTGGATCCGACACCAAGAAGAACTCCCTTACCCGAGGTGAGCATCTGGCTGTAGTCGGCCATCATACCGGTTCCGAAACCCGCCATGACCATGGCGCAGCCGACGAGAGACAGAGGAGGGTAGTAAGGGCGAGGTCGGAGAACCAGTAGCGACAGGAAGAGCGTAAATGGCAGCAGGAGACCGCGGGCGATCTGGTAGACGGATGCGTTGACCGAGGCGAGGCAGTACGTCTTTGCCAAGATTCCAACAAGACGCGCGACCGTGAGGGGTAGAAGAGCGATCCAGGCCTAGGCGACATCAAGAGTCAGTAAGAGGGCATATTTTGGGATCTGCGAAGGGTGATTTCATACGTTGAGTGGCCTGTATAGCTTGATCCATCCTGTTGCTGTTCCAATCGCAGTTAGGAGCAGAACTTGTATTGTGGTCTGCAGAGCGAGTAGTGTGACTGGTGCCTCAACACCGTTGAGAGCCGACTTGGAGAGGATGGTACTCCAGATAGCGCATGATGAATGGAAGAGCACCACCAGGGTGACTTTCATGCGCGAAGGGGGAGGACGATGCTCGACTTGTGATTGTTCGGCAGCGGCCATTGTGACAGGGTATTAGACGACGACAAATGGATAGAGAATAGGATAGTAGGTAGATAGATGGATAGATGGGAAATGCGAAGATGGGAAATAACAAAGTCAACAAGAGAATAAAACAAAATCAAGACTTTGGACAGCCAAGGTAACGAATGTCTGAAGCGAGTGAGAGAACAAGCTTCCCAAGGGTAGATGAGGTACGTCTGCGACAGGCAAGGCACTAAGTAGTAGTATCTCCAAAACAACGAAAACATAAAAAGGTTCAGAGTTCAGAGAGGGGGAGGCTGCCCATAGGTTTTGTTGATCGCTGAACTCGACCCAGTGTTTCCACGCTAGCATCAAACGCAGGCTAGGTAGGACTTGGGTGTGCAAAGTTAAAAGAAAAGGGGGGCTGCTGGATCGAACGCGTTATCCATGGGGAGGAGGCCAAATCTGGCGCCACACCTTGACCTCTTGACTGCTAAAGCCTCCCCTTCTCCATATTAGCTCATTCTCTATCCTGGAAGGAGAACCGAAGTACCGCCTGCAGTGCTACAGTAGGTAGGTATGGATTGGAAGAAACAAGGGTCCTTCCTTGACCTTGATTTCTGGCTAATAGGACGTGGGGGGGTTGATGTTGATGCTGGCTAGGCTGGGCGGCGGCTGTAACAAGGCGGAGTCGGCTACCTAGGTAGGGCGTCCCACTAGCATATGCATCTACAGGAGGTTAAAGTGACGTAGCGCCACTTCCCACTAGAGGTAGGTATGGATGCTTGAGATTGAGCACCTGCAGCCATCTGTTGGCTATTGCCTCTTAATTCGTTTCCCCTGCCGCCGCTCTCCTGCTATAGGCTCCTTCACCGGGGCCAACCCCTTACTAAAAACTCAAACAAATAAGCCAATTTTTAACTCTATGTGCCTTAACCTAGAAGTGCTTTCCTGCCGCGTCTTATTGCCGCTGCAGGCATCCTTTTCGACTCAGCTATCTCGACTCTTGTGGTCGGTGCGCGAGTAATGATGAGAAGCGACGAGAGCCAAGAGCCAAGACTCTCTGCCCAGACGAATGGGAAAAGATGTCAATCTTATACGTAGACTTGTAGCCACCATCATCATCCTTATCTCCTCTTTCCTCCTAAACTGACTGCTCAGGCACAGGCAAGGACTCCCCCGCGCAACAGCACCGCATAGTCACCTCAGTGGGCCAGGGTTCCTAAAGAAGGAGGTGTTTCAGCTTGCAGTGACGATCACAGTCTCGCTCATCACACGACAAGGGTTGCGTTGCGTTGCGTTGCGTTACGCGGTTGCGTTGCGTTGCGTTGCATGCAAGAGCCCCGAAAATCCATCAGCAAATGGACGGGGCAGCCACCAAGCGTCAATAAGAAATGGCCAATTAGTAGGTTTTCCCATCTTATTTTAATATATTTACTAGAAGGCTATTAACTACTTAATAAATATTACAAATAACATAAAATAAACAGTAATAAATACTGACTTTTAAATAGTCTTATAAAGATTTATATCAACTCTTAGCTATTTTTTATTATTTTATAATTTAATTTTATAATAGTAGGAACTCTGATGAGGAATCATGGAGCCGGCCATTTCTTATTCACCCCCTTGGCAGCTTTGATGAAGATGAGCGGATCTGCTCCGCCAATAGCGAGGATGTGAAACCTCGACAAGGCTGTAAACTAAGTTGCTGTTACCGGGTCTGCAGACACTCACGTTGTTAACATGATACTCGACTCGTTTTGGCCATTGTCTGTGTGTTTGTCTTTGTATTCTGACGTTGCAATGTAATATTGTACAGCCGCGCGTTATTCCTACTACGCGGCAAACCATGCTATTCTCTCGTGCTCTGTCCCAAGTTTGGACAGGCATAACATTCAAAAAAGAAAATCTAAGATGCGGTGACGAAATCAAATAAGAATGCGCCATGCATGGTATCCCCTGCTCCCTTCTCCATCAAGCTCAGTGCCCTTGGACACGGGATGAATATCCATGCTCCATCATACAAAATGACGACAACATGTGTCCCATCAGCAGAATAGCAGATATTCTTAGAGCCCGCTCAGGGCGGTCATTCAACTTTGTACAGAAAACACCTTTGACAAAAGACGCCCCAATGCGAGTTTTTAAACAAAAAAAACATTAAATCTTGTTCAAAACCAGTTCATCATGACGACTTTTCTGTGTTGTCGTTGGCAGCCTCGCCGATGTTGTCGCCCTGCTTGGGAGCCTCTTCCTTAGGGGCCTCCTTTGAGGCCTCTTCTTTTGGCGTCTCTTGTTTCGGAGCTTCTTCCTTAGGAGCCTCTTCCTTAGGAGCTTCCGCCTCCAAGTCTCCAATAGACCTCACGCCGCCGTCCTTGTACTCCTGCTCAAAGAACATGCGAGACACGTCTAGGGCCGACTGAATGCTCTTTGTGATTCTAGTGCAGGCGCAATCGCGAGTCCAAGTGTTGTGGAAGTTGAGATTCTTACCCAGCTTGCTGTCCATCAGCACATGCGGCACGCCAATGACAGTCGACAGAATGTGGCCGTGTAGACGGTCGGTGATGACGAAGCGGGCTGATCCAAGGAGTTCGAAGCCGGCCATCGACTTGGCCCAAGCACGCTGGTTCTTACCCTTCTCGGGCTCCTTGTCGTTGTCGATTGATGGTGTCTTGGTGAACTTCCAGTCCACCTTGTTGTACGTAACGTTGCCGATGCTGCCACCCAAGTCAAGCATGCCCTCACCAAAGGGAATGTCAGCAGAGTCGCCATCCGAAATCTCCATGTCCTTTCGAGCGAGGATGAGAATGTCATGACTGCATAGGGGACCCTGGGTTAGCTTGTGCATATAGCGGCGGCGAGGTGGGAATAACTAACGTCTTCTTGGTGTTGACTCTAAAGTCAGACCGGTTACCCCACATGAAGGCAATATCAGGAACAAGATCATTGGTGATACCAGGAGTCTCTCCAAATGTGTCCATCAGCCAGTCGTAGCTGGGCTTGTCACGAGCAGCCAGCTGCAAGTCCTTGTGCTTGGTAAAAGCCTGGCGGGTCTTTTCGATTCTGTCTTCGTGTGTCATGTGAATGCTCTGGGGGAAGGCCCGAATAGACACGTTAAGGAAGTTCTCAATCATGGTCATTCGGGAAGGTTGGTCCTCCCAGTAGTAGTCATTGAAGTTACCACCACCCGCCATGATGATGGCGGAGTGAGGACGATGGTCCTCGAGCACCTTGCGGAACTTGGCAACGTCACAGTCCTTGTGCATGAATCTGTTGTAATACGTAAATCGTCAGCGTCAACGTTGCTATTAGACGTGGGGCAAATCTCTCGTGAATCTTACCGGCACGCTTCCATAGTCTCAATACCAAGAATGCTCAGCAGAATCTGCTGCGCGGACCAGATGGCGGCATCACCCTTGTTCTCAGTCTCAAGATAGCCCCAGATGTTGGCATAGCGAATGCCTTCGAACCTCTTTTGGTACGCTTGAATGAGACGTTGTTGGAGGTCGTTGACAAGGTTCTCGCAGCCGGGTGTAGGTGGTCGCGTGAGGTCGTACGAGATATCGACGTTGGGGTCCTTCTTCTCGTCTTCGGCGTCCTCCTCGCCGGCTCCGATAGCACCAGCAGCATCAGTCGGTTTCGGTGCCTCGCCCGCAGTGGTGTTGCCGCTGTTTGAGGGCCAATGCCAGTCTGTGTTTGGTAGATGGTCCTTGAAGCTGTCGGGAGCTTGGTATGATACCAAGATGGCAAAGACGAAGAGCACTGCAACCACGGCTAGCGCGATGCGTGCGAAGCGGTTCATAACTGGCAACATGATGACGGCATACAAAAAAGCGAGAGTAGGGAAGGGAAGGGAACAAAAAAGAGTGGAAGGCCCGGATATCTCTATCACGGATCACAAAGCAGAATGGCGATGGTTCCCCAGGCTGACCAAGGATAGAAAAGCAAAAGAGAAGGAGGTTCAAGCAAACATTGCCTGCGACTTTGGAAGCGGCAAGGCCCAGATAAAAAAGATACGGCCCCCCATTTCATCCCCCATCCATCTACGTCTCTTGTCCACTCGGAGCGATTTGATGGTTGCGCCCAAAGTGCGCCACACGCCCGTACCCATGACCCATGGAATTCTTGGCAGGGATACCGTACTGCAAGTCGCTCTGCCGGTAATGATCGCTGTAGCCCCTTTCCAACTCTATCTGGGTCCTTAGGTAGTTTAAAGCGTAAGGTAGGGTAGTATGTAGATATCCATATATTCCATGGCTCTGTGCTTTCTCTCGGGCGGAATGTGGGTTCAGCATGTCGATAGGCGGTTGCAAAAGCATGCCGGGCTCTGTTACATCCAATCTTTGGGGATTGGGTTCGAGCTATGCATATAGTGAAGTAATGCGCTTAATAGACTCTTACGCGGCGCTAGGTCTATAGTGGGGAGGCTCTCTTACCGGGACCCATATTATATTAGCGAGTCAAGCTTGTAGCCAAGTTGGCCAAGAAGTTGACGCGAGCCCCCTATTTTTTTCTTCACTAACACCCCTACTTGCTCTTGCTCACTGCGTTTGACGTTTTACTTGGCATCTTCAAAAGTTGGCCTTTGCTGATTGACCGGATCGGGTTTATCTGGAGATCTCTCTCTCGGCTCCTGTTTTTCGACTTCGTCACTCTCTGCCACGCATCAAGTCAATTGAACGACACTCGGCCGTTCGTCCGCTCTTTTACAACTTTCATCGTTTGCGATCGACCTCGCCCATCATGGCCGACCAGAACAAGAAGAACGATGACTTCGTGGCCAAGATGCCCGAGGAAGCCAACATTGGCGACGGTGACAAGGAGAATGACTCCCTCGTCGGCCGTGGCCCTGGCACTGATGCCATCCCCGCGCAACCTTCAGGCTTCACGGCCAAGATTGAGAACAGCGGGCCTTTCTCTATCCTGTCCTACTGTCTCTCGTCCATCTCTATGACGGTTGTTAACAAATATGTCGTCTCTGGCACTTCATGGAACCTCACCTTTTTCTATCTTGCCGTTCAGGTACGTTGCCTTGTCATACCCCACGTCGACGCAACCACATCTAACTCGATATTCCAACCTCCAGTCTATTGTCTGCATTGCTGCCATCACAGTATGCAAGCAGTTGGGCATGATTCAGTCCCTTGCCCCCCTCGAGACCGACCGCGTTAAGAAATGTACGTTATACATGCTGCTGCATTGCGCACACCGAATAGAAGAACAATGGCTGACATGCATCTTGATCAGGGTACCCAATTGCGCTTGTCCTCGTTGGCATGATCTATACCAGCACCAAGGCTCTGCAGTATCTTTCTGTGCCTGTTTACACCATCTTCAAGAACCTGACCATCATCGCCATCGCCTACGGTGAGGTCCTTTGGTTCGGCGGTTCAGTCACACCCACCGCCCTCACTTCTTTCGGTCTTATGGTTCTGAGCTCTGTGGTCGCTGCCTGGGCCGATATCAAGAGCGCTATTTCTGGTGACTACAGCGCTACTACCGGCGATGCTGATGCGCTTGCTACATTGAACGCTGGCTACTTCTGGATGGCCATGAACGTCTTTTGCTCTGCTTCATACGTTTTGGGCATGCGCAAGGTCATCAAGAAGATGAACTTCAAGGACTGGGACAGTACGTACACACTACTACCTCGAATGGATTTCTGGCATGTGAACTGATCGCTAACGCCTCAACAGCCATGTACTACAACAACCTTCTCACCATCCCTGTCCTGCTCGTCTGCTCACTGGTCACTGAGGACTGGTCTAGCGCCAACTTTGCTCAGAACTTCCCCGAAGAGTCCCGCAACCGCATTTGCATCGGCATCATCTACTCGGGCCTGGCTGCCATTTTCATTTCGTACTGCTCCGCGTGGTGCATCCGAGTCACCTCGTCCACGACCTACTCCATGGTTGGCGCTCTCAACAAGTTGCCCATTGCTGTCTCGGGTCTCATCTTCTTCGCCGCCCCCGTCACTGTCGGGAGTGTATCCGCCATCTTCATTGGTTTCGTGTCGGGTATTGTGTATGCGTGGGCCAAGGTCAAGGAATCGGAAGCCAAGAAGAACTCGCTTCCCACCACTGAGAACAACCAAGGGTCAAAGTAACTTTGATGGCGCATGCCGATGGTCAGCTTGCTGGTCCGTATCCGGCATCTCCTGCATTGTGGCTAAGAGCTGATCTTCCATTTTTAGCCAGCGCTTGCAGTGTATGGCTAGACCTGGGAGCAACCATTATCCACCATGTTTATGGTAATTGAACGACACACATAATGTAGACATTTTTTTGTATAACGTTTAGGGCAACAGCTCGCGGTTCCGAATGGGTTAAAGGTGTCATTTAAAAGCGTTTATAGATCCGGTTTAAATACAAGGTTGATTGAATTCCGCAATAGTGCTCTTGGGCATGTATTCCTTAATCTAACTCTTGTGTTTGTGAACTTGTCATGACGATATTCATGATGGCTGCTCATGACGTCTGGCAAGGCAGTGGACATAACCTCAGCCTTGCCGACGACATGGGACAAGACTGGTCAGTATTCAACGGCGTTGACTTGGCTCCGCATAGTCGGTTGCACAAACCAATTCCATGTCTGGATAAACGCAACTATCCCATGTGTTACAAGAGCTTTAACTAGCAAACATGGAATCTGCAGCAATCTTCAGCTGAGTTTGGGGATATCTACTAAACCAAAACTATTCATATAGCCCAGACCACTTCCTCGCTCCGCCCCCTTTCCCATGCAGTGCAGTAAGAACTCGGGCTGAGCTGAAACAATTACCATGAAGCCCTCTCTCGCTCATCTGCCCCGTTTTAAGCATAAGGATGAAGGGCTGAGTGCTGACATGGCGCTTCTTCTCTGTAGAGGCGCATTTCACACACATTCTCCATCCTCAGCTTTATGTTATGTGGTGGCGCACGAAATCTTTCCCAGTTCTGGTCAGCAAGCACGAGACCGGTCTAGATGGTGTTAGTTCATCTTACGTACTTGAAACGCTCGCTACCGACAGCTTGGCTGGGCTTCTTGATCCAGGGGTTTTCGGTTTCCCTTGAGTCATATTGAGCTTGTTTAGTCTAGTCTGGACCCTTGATCGGAGAATCAATAGTCTAAGCCATAGGTTAAAGATGCAATTTCCCTTCTCCTGGCGAGTTCCCACAGCCCTATTGACTCTGCACTGTTGTGCTTTTTAAGCTACTGCAGGGTGGTGGGCTAGTAGAAGCCAGCCACTGGTACACCCCCTGAGATAGAGACGAAAAGGGCTTGTGTAGCTTGGACATGAATGGGGATCGAGAACGTGTAGAGATTAAAAGAGAAAAGGGCTTGGGCTATGGTCTGACAACTTAAGCGTGGAACAAGGGGTACACGTGTGACGAGCACACGACAGAAACTTTGTCCAGACGTCAAACAGAAAACAATCAACATGGTCCAAGTCAAAATATAGTCAGTCATTCATCTATCAAATCCCGTAACACGTAGATTTCATTATACGCCATGCCATGCCGTTCAATCAATACCAGGTTCTCTATCGAACCTGTCGAAACTTTTCATCCCGGCCGCTGATCTCCCGCGACCAACCCCCACAGCCCACGACACCTTAGACACTGATGGTCCTGAAGACACTAAACTCCTCTCCCGTGGCGACCAAGCTGCCCGTGATCTGCGGGTGCCAGTGCACCTCCTTGGCGTCCTTGAGGTAGTGCACAAACAGCAGCTGGGGCGGCACGTCCTTGACGCCCGCCGTGTCCTTGCTCTCCTCGTCGTCGAGCTCGACGGCCAGATCCCACAGCGTGACCGTGTTGTCTCCCGCGGCCACCGCCACGATGGAGTCGTCGGTAGGGTGCCACTCGACGCTTGTGATCTGCTCCTTGTGGAAGTCGAAGCTGGCAATGGGCTGCGGCTTCTCCGAGCTTGCCTTCCACTGGCGCAGATCCCAGACGGCCCAGGTGCCCTTGTCGTCGCCCGAGGCGAGCAGGTGTGTCGTCTGGCGGGACCAAGACATGACGTTGACGTCAACGTCTGACACTTGCATGGTGATGGCGGGCTTGCGCGACTTGGACCGAACGTCCCAGATGCGGATCGTGCCGTCGCTCGAGGCCGAGGCGAAGACGGACTGCTCAGACGGCGACCACTGCAGCTCCTCAACACTGCTCTGGTGGCCCTGGAAGGGTCGGTTGTCAGTAACCCAGCCGCCTCCGTCAGTGCGCGTTGTCACGTAAATGAGGCCGTCGTTGTCGCCGGTGAGAAGCTTGCCACCAGGAATCATGGGGGACCAGTCAAGAGCGTAACCCTCGGTCTTGTGTGCGCGAATTGTAGAAACCGGCTTGTTCTGCTGGGCGGAGATGGTGGTGCCGGGGTTGTCGAACGAGGCGAGGTGAGGAGTGATGTTGTGGATGAAGACGTTGCTCGACTCGGTCATGGTCGCAGTAAGGGTAGTTCCAGGTCGTCCAGCTTCCTGGCTGGGAATCTGGTGGGCGCGGATACGGTTGGTGGTGGAGTTGAGCGGGATGGACTTGCTCTCGAGGATAGGGTCAGCATCCTCATCATCATCGTCCTCGGAGTCGGAGCCCTCGTCGCCGCGGTCCATCTTGCTCAAGCCGCTGAACTTCATGACCATGATCTGGTTGTCCGAAGCCTTTTCGCTCTCTGCCTGGGTACCGGAGACGGTGTACATGGTGGCAGGGTAGGCCTTGCGGTTGTCGCCGAGGGTATCGCGCACGATGTCGAAGGAGAGGCATGGCCAGGGTGTGCTGAGGTTGTGTAGCATCTCGTATGTGGTCAGATCGGGAGCGAGGGTCTGGCCGGGCTCGAGTTTGCTTCTTCCGACGATAAAGGTTCCTTGGTCGACTTCCATAGCGTCTGCGATAGCGTTAGACTGGACTCATTATGTTGTGCGGTGTCATTACCCTTCTCTTCAGCCTCGCGCTCAGCATCAGGTCGGCCATCGACACCAGCCTCGAGGATCTCATCTTCGCTCTCAAACTCGTCCTCGAACTCGTCTTCGAACTCGCCCATTTCCTTGGTGTTGTCGTCAATGTCCATCTGCTCGGGACGGTCACCGCCCTTGAGCGCATCGCCATGGTCTGCGTCGGCTGTTCGTTTCGACATGGTTGAATGTGATTGAATGTGGTTGTTGCTCTAGATACAAAAAGGCTGAATTTTTGTTGCTGTCGCCGTCTTTTTTGGTGCCCCTCCATGGGCGGCAGGAAAAAAATAAATTGGAGACTGGTTGGACCCCGCCATGACCCATGGCCGCGGGGGTATGGTGAGCCGGGGATTTGCCGGCGCAGAATCAGATTTATCTCATGATGAAAAGCGATGAAAGATTAAACAAGTCAGTGGTTGATGTATTTTATGAGATGGTTTAAGAATCGGAATAGCTTCAATGACTGCATAATTATATTTTATCTTGTTTCTCAAGTCGTAACCCGCATCATCTCCATACCCTGGATCTCCTCGGTCGTATTCGCAGATCTGCTCTGGCCATGCATGATTCCAAATGCTTTTTCTGACGACCAGCAAAATGTTTTGTCAGCATCTCTTGGACTTGACTGAAACTCCCGGTACTCGGGGAAAACAACCCCACGTCACCTCGACAATTGCGCCTTTGTTTCCGATTGTGTCATCTTGCCCCCGGCTTGATCATCATCACCGACTTCCGCCCGATACAGTAATCAACTGACTGCCTAATCAATCAATCCATCGTGACATGAGCTTCACCTGTATATAAGCACTTATCCCTCCGAGGTCCACTCTTCTAAACACGTAAACCAGGCTCTCTATCTTTCTCTGCCCCTCCACCTCTAGATACCTGACATAGGTATATAAAACCAAATCCCCCCCACCAAAACCCCTCAACTCTCCTCCATCACAAACACCAAAACCAAACTCTTCGCACACCACCTAAAAACCATTGCCCAAAATGGCCGCCGTCACCGAAATCACCTCCAAGGCTCAGTTCGACGAGCTCGTCAAGACCACCCCCTACGTCGTCCTCCAGGCCCACGCCTCGTGGTGCGGCCCCTGCAAGGCCATCTCCCCTCTCTTCAACAAGCACGCCGATACCCTCAAGTCGGACAAGTACGCCTTTGCCAAGTTCGACACCGACGACGTCCCCGACCTCGCCTTTGAGCTTGGCGTCCGCTCTATCCCCGCCTTCTTCTTCTTCGAGAATGGCGACAAGAGCGAGACTCTGCTGGGTGCTGTGCCCCCCAAGCTGAAGGCCGCCGTCGAGGGCTACTCCGCAAAGGCCAACGGTGGTGCTGAGGGCGAGCTCAAGACCGACGAGAACTTCTAAGGGGAAACATTCTGCCTCCTACAAAACAATACCAAAACAAAGGCGTTGAGAGCGCTGATTCGCAAGGATACCCCCTACACACGGCGCATACCATGGGCACCACATATTATCACTACGACTACACATCCCATCATGAGCTAGTATTATAGCCTCGTGGTCCTAGCTACAAGAGTAGGACCCTGGGCAAGATATATGTCTGCACAAGTCAGTCAAACCAACTTTGGTCATTTTATCATCTCACTGTTTCATATCGTCGCTTGTGAAGTTGAATTCAGACCTGTGCTGCTGGGAAGGATTGTGTAAGAATAGATAATCAAGTAAATGTACGCTGTGGCTCGCTCTAAGCCGTGTGATGCGAGAACTCCATGTCCCGCTGTGATATGATACTCCCAAAGTTTCGTACCGTCATCATGATCCTGCTACTCCCTCGGATCATGTTTTCAAACACCCTTCTCTAAAACTTGTTCAATCCCATCCATATAGGCCACGTTCCCTGCCATGGAAAAGCCAGGTAAGCTGCTACTAATACACAGGTTCGAAAGTGTGGTTAAACATCCCATCAGACGCCTCTCCAAATGGTATACAGTCCTAGGACAAAAGAGAAAGAAAGAAAAAAGAAAAGCAGTCAGCAAAAAGTCAACGCCAACTCCGCCAGATGCTGGTGAAAATAGATCAACACTCTATGTCGTGGTGCCCCTATGCTGGCCGAGGTTCCTCAGTAAGGTGGTGGAACAGAATCCGCTGACTCGTCACTAATGCGGCCAACGCCAGAATCCGCTCGTTTCTTACTCGGAGTGAGCTCCTCTTGAAAGCCCCTCTTGTGGTCGCCTTGTATCGACAGCTTCGAAGTCAACCTAGGCCCGGCTGATCTACGCCGGTTGGCCACCTCCTCACGAGGCGGTCTCGAGTCGGTGATGGCCAGGCTCATTCGTGGACTTGATCTCTCTCTAACACTAAGAAATTCGTTTCCTGGACGAGTGTGGCCAGAATTCTGAGTTCCATTAGGAGCCGGTGGTGAGCTCAATACAGACGAATGCCGATGTCCCTGGCGCGAGCTTCTCCACCTAGCTAAATTCCAGAAGCTCGCGTCGCCTCTGTCATTTAGGCCGTCAGAATCAGAAGCACTAATCAGGCTGAAGCTTGGCGTTGGGGGACCCGTCATGCTGCTTCTCTCCCGGTCATGAGAGGCTCTGACCGTGGTGCGGTTCGACAGACCACTGCCAGCGGGACTCACGGGGTTTTGCTTTCGGCTTAGGCTGTGGTTTCGACTAACCGGAGTAGAGGTGTAGGGCTGCTTCCGCGCTTCTGAGGCTAGGTTGGCGGCTGAGTTGTTAATAGGCGATCTGCTCGGTTTGTTGGGGGACATGGAACGCTCGCTTCGAGGTGGTGTGCCGTTTACGCTGGGCCTTCCTCCGTCAACATCTTGACGCCAACTGTTGATCCTGTCAGAGGCGTGCTGAAGCTGGACTGGGTTTGGTCCGATATGGCTAAGAGATCCACGCCGTGAGTGCACACGACTGCTTGCACTGGTCCTGGTCATGACACTACCACTTCGGCCGACACCAGAGAGACGGTGGGATAACCTGGAGCCAGAGTCCCATAGCCCTTGTTGTCGCTTCTTATGAGCACAGTCCTGCCGAAAGACTTTGATCTTCCCCGTTCTATCAGTGGTGATAATGATGTTCCCGTCAGGATGCTTAGAGCGCTCAATATATGCAGGGCTCTCCTCGGGGCGTTTAGAGCTGTTCAGCGAGTCGCCGTGGTCTTCCTCAGACAGGCCCGACTGGCTTGTCGTGCTCTCCACGAGACTGCGTAGCGTCACAGGTGGCGGGTTGCACAAGTCATAGATAGGATCGCCCGAGGCACTTAGGAGTTGTCGGCTCTTAGCTGGGGCCATCAAAGCCGTAGTAACAACTTCGGGGTGGGCATTAAACGACTCATATGGCTGCTTGTCCTTGATGTCGTCTGGGGAACCGAGCTTCCAGATGTAGGCTTTGCTGTCTTCGCTGCCGCAAATGATGTAGTTGCCATCGTCGCTAAACCGAGCATTGATCTGACTCGATTGATTTTCCAGTCCTTTATATTTCACCTGGATTACCTTGTCGTTCAAGTTGTACACTCGAACTCGCGAATCGTTTGAAGTAATGAGAACCTTGACTTGTCCGGCTTCAGGGCCCGATGGTATGGTGAGAGTTCGGATACCTGTGATTTTGCTTCCTTTGGCGTTCTTACCCCGTGACGACCGCACATGGATCTGGTACTTCAATTCCAAGCCCTCGGTGGTGTAAAAAGTGCACAAGCCGCTGAGCACACCACAGATGGCAATAGTGCCGTCAGGAGAAAACGCTACCGCGGTGATGAACTCGTTCGTTGGCGCCTTGAAAGCAACGTTTTTGTCGGGAATACTCCATAGCCGTAGCTGCGCATCCAGGGATCCTGAAAGAAAGAAGCGATCATCCACCGGGTGGAAAGCGATCGACGTGACAAGGTCCTTGTGCACAAAGGTGCTCAGACAATCACTCCGGCTCATGTGCCAGAGCTTCACAGTCTTGTCCATCGAAGAAGAAAGCAAGAAGTTGTTTTTGCTCCAACACAAGGCAAGCACCTCGCCGGTGTGTCCCTGGAATTCTCGTACAGGCTTGGTACGGAAAACAGGAGCGCTGAGTTTCTCGCCATGAGCACCGTTTTGGGCCTCCTCTTCCTCGTGGGCTCTGCGCTCTTCTGGCGTGGATATCACGGCGAACACGCGCACGACTTGATCCTTTCCCGCAACGGCTAGATAATGCCCATCCAAGCTGAATTCTGCCGCCCAGATAGCATCACCACCTCTAAGAATCTTGCTTCCGACTGCGGTTGCTACCGCCCGCCCATGCGACTCGTGGGTTTTGCGGGGAGAAGCGTCAAGTTCTTGGGCGAGGAACAAATGGTTGTAGTCCTTTTCTTTCTTGTTATGCGCCCTGACGTGAATGTAGCGGGGAGGCTCTTTATGGAGGGGTATATATCCTCCGCCCGCACCCATGACGGAGGTGAGAGCTCGAGCGTATGTGCCGTCGGTTCGCAATTCGCCCAATTCGGAGTCGGAATCATGCACGTCGTCATCTCTCCTCCAGCTTCCGCGCATTCCCAGTCGGCTCAGGAAAGAAACTCCTTTCCTTCGATCTTTGCTAGGGTTTTGGGTGTTGTTGGGCGACTTGCTGAGTTCAGAGCTTTGTCTCTGAAAGTTGTCTATCGCGGGACTATCGGGACGACCCTGGTTTCGAAGTCGTTGAGCGATGGTAGGCTCCGCGGTGTTGCTGTTGGTTCGCAGGTAGATTTGCTGTGCATATTGTATTAGTTGGGAACCAAGTACACAATCATCATATCGTGTATCCAACTGGCTGCGGCCACTAACCGTACTTAAAGGGTCGAGGCCGGCATTGGCAGGAGGACCCGGAGAAGCCGACTTAAATGTTGATGATTTCCTGTCCTTGTCCTCCTTTGCATTCTGAGAGCTTGGGTGAGGTTGTTGTGTAGTCGAGATCCTGCTCGATGTACGGCCTAGAGAAGCACCAGCACCTATAGATGGATTGTCAGCTTACATGATGAAACAAATCCGCCATGATAATAGGCTCGTGGAGAAGGGTATTTGAGGCGCATAAGGGGACCAGACATGCGCCCAGATGTTCGGATAGAGTAGGGCAATGTGACTTGTTGGTAGGGCTGGTGAGAGGGGAGACGTACCGTGGGAATCAGAACGGGCGGCGAGGCTTTGGCGGCGAGCTTGAGATGCAGATCCGGGGCGGCTGGCGGCAGCTGAAGAGTCGCGTATCGAGGTTGATACACCGTCGCCCCCAACAGCAGGCGATGACTTGGAGGTAGACATCTTCCATGCTGTGTGGGCATTCAGGGTCTAAAGAATTTGATGTGATTGAGCAGTTAATTGGTAATAGGACGCCGGATTGCGCGGGCTGTCGGCCTCGCACAAGTTGTGGGAGTCGCCCAACCCGAGCGAAAAAGAGAGCGTGTGGTCGGTCTGGTCTTGGCTGAGGGGACGGACTCGGGAGACTCGACTCGTCTCGTCTTGTCTCGTGGGGGGTGTGAGAAATGGATGGATGTGGCGGAGACCGGGGGGTAGAGTCCAATCCGAGGGGTCCGAGAGCGAAAAAGAGAGAGAGATGAGGCTGGGAAGTACCGGATGTACTGTACCTACAGAATTGAGTATGTACTGTAGGTAGGTAGGTTGTGAGGCCCTCAAAGTATATGTATCTGTAGGACTGCTTAAAAGCTAATAATGGATGCAGTGATATTAGTCAATTCTGGCAACGAGATGCCCCCTCGAGGAAGCTAGCGACAGAGACCGTTATAGAATGGCGCAAGTTTAGCTGGAGCTCCCTGAAAGGGGACAAGTGTTTATTTTGAGGTAACAAAGCAGCCCGTTTTGCATTTGGCGAGTCGAAGCCGAATTAAGCGAAGTCCAAGTGAATGATGCTGTTCTGGCTTTGGCTTTGGCTTGCCCGGCAACGCAACAGTGGTAGGTACAGAAAAGGTGGGCCGAGGCTTGAGGAATGACAGAGTAATAACTTAGTATTTAGTGCAGTGCAAGGAGATATTTGGTGGTGGTGTTTGGCGCGTGATAAAATAAAGGAGTAAAAGGGGCCATTAAAGGACCAAGGGATAGAAGTTACGAGTAAAATCCGCAACAAAGAGTGTTGATTTAGCAAAGGCTGTGGTGCTGTGCTGTGCAATGGCGAAAGGATGACTCTGTGAATGGGCAAAAAAACATGGGCAGCTGATCTCTTGTTGTCAGCAGCTGCCTACACACACACATGGATCCAGTCCAATGGAAATAGCGACGGGACGGGACAAGGCTCAGTCGTTTCCATGTGAGAAATAAGCACCGAGTCTAAGAGCCAAGAGATGCACCTGTATCACACCTTCTCGGATGTCGGCTTGGCTCCCTGTGGGTAGGTAGTTAATGGGACTCTCAATGAGGTAAGACAAGACCTGGGCATGAAGATCTGGCAAGAGGCTGCTGCATCAATCAGGTTGATTTTCATAGGCAGAACCGATTTGGCAGAGCAGCTCCATGTCCCCGTTTAGTCTTTTCGCCAAGCCATGGGGGTTCTGCAGTGTTGATAGAGGAGTTTGTTAGATGGCAATTGGTGAATATACTGGGCTATGTCATTGTAATACGGTTATATTTGCTCCCTATTATTGGCATGATGGTGACCTAAACTACCTAAAATGTCAATCATGACTTCTACTACGTAACCTGGCAGTAAGGCTGGATGATCGATGATCGGCTGTCAGGTCTCCCGCCACAGCCACATGCGAACTCCAGTGGGAGTGGCTCGCCGCACAAACGGGTGGGTGGTCTTGGCGCCAACGTCCCTGCACGGCAATAGAACGATAATATCTAGACCGCAACAGCTGCTAGGTAACTGATGGACCATAATGGCACGGTTTCAACTACATATCGTGTTAAAGACTCGGTGTGAAATGTTGACAGCTCAACCAAATATTAGAATCTTAAAGCAGCAGCCGAGTTGCAGAGTATACCTACCTACCTAGGTAGACTGCAGATCTCGAGGTGCGTACTTTAATAGGTACATTGCTTCCATTAAATCAAGCATCACATCACCCATGTAGACCACCACACACCCAACGACACTCTAATTGACCAACTAAAGCGTAAAATGATGAGAAAAGCACATGCATCAGCTTCTCAACTCAAATGAGACAGGTGCGCGCGCGACAATTACTAACTTAGTCTTAACGGGGCAATAGGGTTCCTCCTAACCCGCATGCTGGGCTTACGTCGTTGACCTCTGAGACAGACCAGGATTAATGCTTCTCAACAGGGTATCTCAACTGCACCAGGTGGACAAAGAAATGTTGTACGACGTCAGAGCAAAAGTCGTGAGCTTTTGCTGTTCTTTCAAGAATCTGATCATCCATTAAATTGACAATTCTTTTATACACATCTTGGCATATAAAACAAGGCCGGAAATAGTGAGGACCAGAATACCTACCTAGGTATGCTTGACAAGCGCCAGATGGCATGATGACGTGCCTGTTCGTCCACCTGGTATCATGAAGCTCAAAGAGCAGCCTGGCTGTAGCACATGATTCGCATCCTTACAACCTGGTAGCTACAGGTTGTACTACGTACTGTACATCAAGAATTCGCGCCGAAAACAAGCCGCATCGTGGATCTATCAAGTCTTATTCCCAAGTCCGTTCTGTAATCAGCGCATCTGTAACCATACGAACTCCGCCAGGGCACGGAAACAAACTACCCAAGTTAATTTTTTCTTAAAAAAAAAAATCCACTCAATTTTATCCCTCAAATAATGAGCTTCGGGGTTGCTTCACCTCCGTCCGCCGTAGTTTACGAATCCCGCCCTGCGCTCACAAACTTTTTTCTTTATGCTCTCAAAGTTGCGCCGCAGATAGTGGAGTATAAACCATTGGTCTCAATCCACTCAGAAGCATTTAAAACCAATCCCCGTCTCCATCCCACTACCTAGGTAACGCGGACTTGAGCAACTCCCGCAGACCGGGCAATTTCTCAACACCGACGCCGATGACTATTATCAACGGACCCCGAATCTCGACCTGTCTATTGCTACCCTTGCTGTTGTTCCTGGCAGCGGCACCGAGATCTACTATTTTCAGCAACTGCCGTTTGACCTAGCGGCTAGAGTGCTAGACTATCCACTCGAGGACTGACTCAACGACTGTCTTGGGTCTTCTAGTCGTTGAGCCTCAAACACACCTGACTTGCCTTAGCTGCGTTTTAGGCTGACCTGCGGCCAAGATTTGGGTAACGTCTCTCATTGAGCCTCAGCGGCAGTTAGACAACCACGCCCAAGTCAAGTAATCTATAGTCGGACACGGGTCAACTACTTCAGAGGGCTTCTCATTACAAACTCGCCAAGGTCTGAGGTTTCATCCAGTGCCTAGAGACAGCTTCAGCCACAGCACAAGATGAAGCTAGTCTCGCGCAAGGTCCCCAAGACTCTCGAGGACGAGACGGTCTCTCTCCTCCCCGAGGATCCCGAAGATATGGTAAGCTGATTTGTCCCTTACTCCTCTCTGCAAGTCCCCGTTCCCCCTGTCCCTTGCCTTCCACCTCGTGTAGTCTTTATCGATCGTGTCTCTATCTAAGTTTCTATCGTTACCCCTCCCCCTTCATCCATGTCACGCCCTTCTCATCTCACCTCACGAAATCGCCCGTATATAGCATTCAAATTATACCGCATGTCTCTCAGCTTCAAGCCACCTTGTGCCCCGAGACTGTCCGATTTTCACCGCTTCTGTGAGACCAGACGCTAATGTGGATTGATAGTGGCATGCATACAATCTTATCCTATCTGGAGATATCATTCACGCCCACGCCATCCGCAAGGTAGTCACGACTTCAAACACCGGAAGCACGGCGTCGGAACGTGTCCACACTGAGTTGGCTATCAAAGTCAAGTCCACTTTCTTCGACCCTGTCATCTCATCTCTCCGTGTCTCCGGTACTGTCGTTGTAGAGAACCCATATGTCACCCTTGGCTCTCACCACACGCTTGATCTTGAGGTTAACCGCCCATTCACCATCATCAAGCCAGAAGGATGGGATTCTATTGCGAGGGCCACACTCCAGGAGACGCTATCTGACGACAAGGATGGCGCCATAGCAGCCGTTGTCATGCAGGAAGGAATCGCCAATATCTGCCTCATCACCCAATTCCGCACCGTCCTCAAAGTCCGTGTCGAGAGCGTGATTCCCAAGAAGCGCGATCTGTCGTCGGATCAAGATGCAGGCATGCGCCGCTTTTTTGACAAGACCTTGTCAACTCTTCTACGGACAATGGACTTTACCGAATCACGGCCGTTGCTGCTAGCCAGCCCGGGCTTTGTGGCTGGAGACTTCAAACAGTTCATCGCCAACCGAGGGCGCGATAAGGCAGACAAAGTGCTTACGGCTGTAGCCAAGCAGGCCACGGTGGTACACTCCAACTCTGGTCACGTTCACAGCCTCAACGAGGTTCTCAAAAGCCCCGAGGTTCTGGCCAAGATGAAGGACATGAAATTTGCTCGTGAGACGCAGTACGTCGACCAATTCTTCGACATGCTGAAGCTGGACGATGGACGTGCGTGGTACGGTACCTCTGCTGTCGAGAAGGCCGTCAACGACGGCGCCGTGGGACCCGGCGGTGGAGTTTTACTAATCAACAATTCCCTCTTCCGCAGTGAGGATCTTGCTACTCGTAAGAAATACGTCGCTCTGGTCGAGAAGGTCCGCAGCGATGGCGGCGAGGCAAGGATTCTTAGCAGTGACCACGAAAGTGGGCAGCGGTTGAGTATGCTGGGTGACATTGCTGCTATCCTCAACTATCCAATGCTGGATCTTGACGAGGATGACGATGAAACCAACGAAGGGACTGGAGAACCAAATATGGCAGAGAGTGTCATTTAGGTAGTAAATTCAGTATAGAGAAAAGTATGAGATAACGAATTAATGAGTTTCTTCTTCTTCTTTTTGGGCCCTACAACTGTATCACGGTGTGGAAAGTGAAGCGATCTCATTCTAGATGATAACATTATCCATGGCAACTACTCCTCTCCCGGTTTCTGGTGTTATTCCTATGATACCCGAATGCAATGCCTGTTCAACGACACTATTCTGCCAAGCAACTTCATCCAGCGCGTAAGGATGCTTCCCCGCACCTTTGATTTCTAATATCAATCCTTGAACTGCACGGTAGCGATTACTCATCCTACATATCTTACACTTATAAGGAAGCAGGGCTTCGTTGTCTTTACACCTCAAGATCAAGAGACATTACACGTGAGAAAACGCTGGTAGTTTTGAGCCAGCAACAACATAACTGAGGTGATTCATCAGTCTTGATACCTGGACTACCTTACCCCTCATCTCCCGTCAATTTCAGACAATTCAGCTCAACAATCATCTAACTATGACCTTCAGAATGACTTCCAAGCTCACCATCAATTCCACAAAGAAGCTCAATTCGGGCTATGAGATACCTCTCCTCGGCTTCGGAGTAAGTTACCAACATACTATGCTGTCCTGAATTCGCTAACACTGGAGTCTAGGTCTATCAAGTGTAAGTCCACGATGGTCCAGAAACAAAATGCACTTTACCTAACCACAGCATCAGGCTTATCGAACAAGCCACGGATGTGACCAAGAGAGCACTCGAGATAGGCTACCGTCACGTAAGCTTTTACAGCCCTAGGAGAGATCGCTGCTAATATTGTCAGATCGACTCTGCTTCCGCATATCGCAACCAAGGTCCTACTGCAGCAGGAATCCCGGCATCAGGTGTTCCTCGATCTGAAGTCTTCTTCACCACCAAGATCCCTACCCGCAAGCATCCTCTAAACTATGAAAACGCCCACAAGCTGGTAGACATTGCCCTTGAAGAGACAGGGCTCGATTACCTCGACCTTGTTCTTATTCACGCCCCATACGGCGGACCTGACGCCCGAAAAGGTGCATGGAAAGCTCTTGTCGAGTGCGTTGAGGCTGGCAAGGTGCGCTCGCTAGGCGTATCCAACTATGGAGTTCACCATCTAGAGGAACTGGAGGCTTACATCAAAGAGCTCGAGGCGGAGCGTGGAGCGGGCAAGGGAGGCATCATCTCCGTGGGACAATGGGAAGTCCACCCTTGGCTTACACGACCTGACATCGTAAAGTGGTGTCAAGAGCGCAACATTGCGGTCGAGGCTTATTGCCCCATTGTGCGAGGCCAGCGATTCGGCGATCCCAAAGTCAAGGCCATCGCGGATAAGTATGGCAAGACAGGGGCGCAGGTCTTGCTACGCTGGAGCTTGCAGAGGGGATACGTGCCTCTAGTTAAGAGTGTCACGCCTTCGAGGATCTTGGAGAACTCACAGCTGTATGACTTTGAGCTGACTGAGCAAGAAGTGGAAGACCTGGCGACTAGTGACTATAGTCCTTGTGCTTGGGATCCGACTGTCGAGCCCTTGGACAAGTAGTCGCTAAAACGAAGTAATCAATAAACGGTATTGAAGCAAATTAGACAAGACAAGTCCATGCTGGTAACTTGAAAATTTATATCATTATTTGCCTTTGATTATTCTATTCAAGTGGCTAGGACTTAAGTTAATATCACTTGCTGCTTGGTATGGACATTATTGATGGGAGCACGTGACATCGTCTTCACTTCGCGTTTCGCTACGTCCTGTACGCGTAAGGTTCCATGCCACTTTCACAACATCCCACCATCGCTGTTCCACCCTCACCCTCACCCTCGCCCGCCGCGCGAACTGACCAAATGTCGTCTTCACGCTCAACATGGGCCAAAGAACCTTTTCGCTCATCCCCCAGTTCCCGGGCCGCGACCAAAATCCAGACAAGCCTCCCTTGCGGCCCATGACCTCGAAGCAGGTCCGGAACGCCTACAAAGCCGCCAACAAGGCTCCAAAACTCTCCCGAGCAGAGGCCTGGAAGCAGGAGAAGGCAGAGCAAGAGAGGATCCGAAAGGAATTTGAACGGGAGAAGGCGGCTGCAAAAGCAAAGGTAGCGCGGGACAAGAAGAAAGAGAAGGACCTGGCTGAAAAGGAGGCCAAGCGAAAGAAGGGACTGCCGCTGGTCAATGTTCGACCGAGTCAAGAGACGATTTCGTGGTTTGTTCGGGGTAACGGGACTGCGAAGAAGAGGGATGCACAGGGAGATGATGTCAACAAGACCGATGCGATGAAGGAGGGAGTCAATGAGGAATCTACGGAAGAGGTCACGAGTGCAGATGAGAAACAAGAACCCGCTACGAAGTCACGAAAGTTGGACGATATACAGGAAGCAGACGAGGATGTTTCTGATGCCGGGATGGAAGCCGTGGTTCAAAACCCATCACCACAACCCATGCCGGAACCACCAAACGTCGAGGACTCCCAAGAAGAAATGGAGGAGGACATGGCAGAGCTTGTAGAGGAAATCCCAATCAATATCGAGCTGCAACTACCGTCACCAAAGCAGCCAAGACCGGAGAATGAACTGGAAGGCGATGACGATGAATTGGATGCAGATTTTGAGGAGGACTTGGCACTAGGGATTCTCGAGGACATTGAGGCGGCCATCGACAAATTGAAACCCAACTCGAATCATGGAGTTGAGCCGGTTCAAGATTCATTGCCTAAACCGAGTTCAGCGGCACCAAAGCAACCTCTCGACGATAACCAAGCACTATTATCGAATCGCTATGCAGAGGACCTGGGTCTACACCGCCCTCCATCAGTCACGTTCGCTCAACCAGCTCTTCCAAAAGAGCCACAACGAGAACCGGAACCTCCATCTCCATCTCCGCCGCATCAAGAGCCTCCCATGAGCACGCAGGCCATTCTCTACAACCTAGATGATTTCTTCCCTTCGTCCTCCCAACAAGCACGCGAACTTGAAGAAGAGCCCGACGATGATCTCATGCCCTCTGCACCACTGCGCCCTGCACCCATCGCAGAAGAGGAAGAGGAGGTCCAAGACCAAGAACCTGACAAGCTCACTGAACAAATTCCTCTGCCGACACTCGATCCCGTCTCGGACTCGCCTCCTCCGCCTCCGAGACGCTTCTTTACCTCGTCTGGCTCACATGAGCGGATGTGTCTCGCCATCCAGCGCAGCCGTCGCACAGCAGCGCTGGAGAAGATACAGCAGCGTGAGCGCGCTCGCGTGCAGGCTGGTGTGGTTCAGCGCGCACAGGCCGAGAGCCGTAATACCACCAAACCGCGATCGCCCGTGAAAAACCCACCAGTGCTCTCCAAAGCTCCTTCAGGAGATGCTGAGCGCTGTGCGCCGCAAAAACCCGCGTTCAAGACCTCGCCCGCACTGCACGAGAAATCAAACACCAACACCAATACGCCCGCTGCGCCAAACCCTTTGGAAACCTCAAAAGCACCTCAACATACCGAACTGGCACGACCGCAAGAAAGCAAGGAGAATAGACAGCCGCCTGGAGAAACTTTTGCGCTTAGTGCTTCGCAAGAGTCGTACGGCGGCGATTGGGTAGATGATTTGGCCCTTGAGCTCATGATATGATGAATGAACCAAGACTTTGGATGATGACTACTGACATGGGCGAGATACTATGAGAAACAACAGCATGACGTGAGATGCCGCAGGATGGCATGATTGATATTTGGAGTTTGGGGCTACACCTACACGGTCTAGATTTATTGATGAGGGGGGCACCGTATTGAATACTAGCATAGCACCCCTTTTGTCTACGTTGGGTGTTGGACGGCAAGACATGTTTATTCACCGCATAGCGACGGCGTTGTTTAGAATATCATCTTTGTTTACTTGCTAGAGAAGCCAAACTCCTGGTGTTCGTTATCGTCCAGTTGCGACCTGTTATCCCTGTCCATGGGCCCGTATGCTTTCCCAAGCCAGATCGCTGGCAGAGATCGCCATGATGAAAAAATGAGCCCCAGTTCGCTGGAGATGGACTTCATAAAACGAAGTGCCCGATAGTTAAAGAGACCCAAACGCCGATGCAATGCTCGCAATATTCCCTTTCGTCATTCATGGCTTCGTTGCTCAACTTCCCAATACCGATCAACCGCAAGTTATTTGCCCATAATTTCCAGCACATCAGAGGAAAATCCCCACCCATTCGTTCTTAGCAGACACTTTTGTGTCGCAGTCTTCAACCGCGCATCGGAGATCAGCAGCTGCAGTGTACGGATGCCTCCCGTCGGGAGAGCGGAATCCTACACCATCACGGTTTGTTTTGGTAGGTCTTCGGTTCTCGTAGCAGTCGGCGCAGTAAACCTGTTCCCGTTAGCTCCCTGTAAGATTCGGATACGGAAACAAACTTACGTGTCCACACTTCTTGAGGGCCCAGAAGTGATGTTCGCCGGGTGCCCGCTTCCGCTTTCCCTTCGCACTGCCCACAGAGCTCTGCGTTACCGTACCTGTTGGGTCATATGCCAGCTCTTCACTGCATGCTGGGCATATGACAACTCTTTCGGACTCCTTCTCGGGATCGGTGCAGGTATCGCGGGTGAATCCTTCCCGTGCTGGCGGAGGCGTCTCCATGGGTGGCTTAGGGCTGGGCTGTCGAGCAAAGGCGTTGCGCGATACGTCCAGTTGGATATCAGCACTAAAAAAGTTTGCTAATCTCCTAAGAGGTGCCAAAGAAAAGGTTCCCACGGCCCCAACAGCTTGTCGCTGGCTTATCAGCTCCAGCTCAATCAACTCGTCAGGCCGAGGGTGCCCGTGTGCGGCTCTTGCTCGTGTTGGATTCAAAGGTCGTCGTTCGTCCTCAGGAGAGTCCACCGTGAGGTCAATGATGCTATTTGAGCGACCAATAAATGTGCCGTCGGTTCGCGCCAACTGAGGTGGAGATACGCCCTGTGAGTTGGTTCTTCTGGGGTTCCTCCCGTTCGGTGCTTGGAACAAGGAGCTTCGCGACTGAACAGGGGAATCGGGTTCTTCTGTGAGATCGATAACAGGAGCAGGTTGATGCGGTTCCTGCGGTGGCTGCGAGGACTGAGCTCTTCTTTCACTTCGGCGTGAAGGCCGGGAAGGTCGGGCAGATGATGAAGATGTAGCGGGCGCGGAGGGGTTTGGAAGAAATAGATGGCCAAAGCTGTTCGGATTCCGGCTCGAGTTGACCTGTATCTCAAGAAACCCTTCCCCATCCACGATCTCGAGGAAGTCGTCGCTATTCGCAGCCATGTTGGGCAGATGGCGGAGGGTCGTTTCGTATAGATTTCGAGGTGCCAGCCGCTATGATGTTGATTTGCAGTGAATGATCTGATGTGTCTCATTCACCAAGCATATATAAAGCAGTCCAGGTGCAATGTATAGAGTGAATAAACGGCGCCTGGTCAAGTAGAAGAGCAGTGTGGCGATTGGACGCAGGGAGATTATTCAGGCGCCAGACTGCAGCGCGTCCAAGTGATATTATTGGTAGTGTCGAGTCATAAGACGGGATGTTCGTAGTTGCGTCTATCCGTATCGTGAGGATGTAGTCGGTCTGGTGGGTGGGTTGGGAGGCATTAAGGTACTAGAAGTTGCAAGATGAAAAGAAGCTCAAGTTGAATGTCGCTGTTTGAAGATTGATCCAAGGCTGCTCGCCATGTGACGACAGGCTCTAGCGCGGATAGACCCTGCGCTGGGGGCGATTACCCCGCCACATGGGCCACTAACAGCAGGCTTCTTTTAGGGTGCCAGGGGGGCCTCTATGCTGCATAGGTAGCTGCAGTACAGGGGTTGTCGTTTGTCGCGGCGTTTGAGCCTCCAAATCAAATCTGATGGAGCAGATGGGACTTTATATCCAGAAGCAAACCAAAAAAAAACCATAAATTATCAATTTTCAGACACCATCCTCTGTGTTTCGTTTGACCTATTGTCGCAGGCATATAGTACAGGATTATCAGGGATATACTCATTCGCCTCCTTGAGTGCGTAGTTTCATCTAAACCCAAAAGCATGCAATCGCCTCATCTATTCCTTTGTTCCAAGTATGCTGACCACACCCTCACCGTTGACCGTCACCAGCTGCTTTGCAGACTCTCCCCACCGAACAGCGACGGCAGGTGTAGAGTTCTTCAAAGGCTCGCTCCACTTCTTGCTCGACTTGGCGTATTGTTGCACAGTCACTCCGGCAGAACCACCCGTGGCCAGGAACTGGCCGCTGTAGTCCCAAGCAAGGGACTGGACAGGTCCGCCAGTCTCGAGAACCTTGGCCACCGCAGCATCTCCCTCCTTTCGCAGATCGAAGATGGTCACCATGGTCTGTCCCTTGGCTGTGGCCGCGAACCAGTAGCCGTTCTCTGAGAAGCTGAGAGCCTGAATAGGGGCACCGAGACTGAAAGAGGCAGCTTGCTCAAGAGTGTTGGTCATGAAGAGCTTAATTTCACCTGAAGTGGTACCAGCAGCGAAAAGGTGTCCATCAGGGTGGAAAGCACACGAAGTAAGAGCTGGGGAACACGTTAGCAGACCATCACTATCCCATCAGCCAACAGAAACCTACCAGCATCGGTGTAAGCACGGCTGACGCGCTTCTGTGCGACCAGGTCGTAGAACACAATGCTCTTATCTGTACCAACTGAAGCCAGAATGGCACCGCTGGGGTGGAGACTCAGTGCTGTAGCAGCACCGGCATGCTCACTCAGCGACGCCACCTGGTTGCCCTCCTGGAAGACCTTGACGCTACCCTGGCCAGTCGCGAAGGCCACATTGGCCTCGGCCCAAACAGTGTCTGTCACGGGCTCCTCAACTGGGATCGACACCTCGACCTTATCCTCGGTGGTAGAGTACACGACCGCTTGACCCTTCAAGCCTCCAATGGCCGCGCTGGTTCCTCCGACACTGAGAGCGGTGGCTTGGGGCACGGGAAGAGAGTGTGTAGTCGCGCTTTCGAAGGCTGAAATCTCTTCACCGGTGGCCCAGCCCTCGGGAACGGGACGTCTCTTGCGACCCTTTGATAGTCTGATCAGGACGTTAGCTTAAGATGCCCGACAGTTCGGATTACCACATACGTCTGATGAGTCTCGTCCACCTTGGCGGCAAGCTCTTCTGGCAGCTTCTCCACGCTGTCCACCTGCATCTGATCACCATCAACCGCACCACCCGTCACAGTCACCTTGCTCAATGCATCCCTGGCCTCATCCCGCTCTCTTGTGAGTCGGGCAATAACTCGAACAGCAGCGTCGTGCTGGTAAAGCGCCGTAGCGAGCTCCTCCCGGGTGCGCGCGAGCTGCTCCTTAAGGTTATATGTCTCTAGTGCAAGCGCATCCCATTCGTTCTGAAAGGTCGCGAGAAGAGCAGGGATGGAGGTCAGCGTAGGAGGACGCGGTCGGACGATACGCGACGAGTGGATGGGAAGGAGATCATCGGCGGTCAGGGCCTCGCCAGAGTCGGGCTCGGTGCCATGTTCGTTGATGTATTGATCGATAAGGCGCTTCTCGTAGACGACGCCTGTGGTGGGTTAGCTGTGAGTGTTGCGCGTCAAAGTTGTTGATATACGCACCCGACTTCTTAGACACGACGGGCTCTTGAGGAGCCTCTCCAGAAACTGCGGAATCGTTAGCGCACCGCTATTTGGTAACGGTCGATATGTAAATCTCACTTCCACAAAGCATGGCGACTGCGATCTTGAGCTCGTTGAGCTTCCAATTGCTTGTCGTCAGGTAAAGGCGTAAAGCGCAATAGTTGGTCGTCTCCAAGCTCTGTTGCGACAACAGGCCTACCTTAGTCGAGATTTTGCCGGGCGCACTGACCAGCCTCATACCTGGAGCTTGGAATCACGGGGTGATAAGATAAGCTCTGCGATATCTTATCGTGCTTCATGTTCCAAGTATAAGAGCCAGCGGGGAGCACCGTTAACAGCTTCGCGTATCTCCGTAATCCGATGATAAATATTAATTGAATTATGAACGATAATCTTGGCTGGATGTTTGTTATTTCACCTGATACTTCTGAACATTGAACAGAAACTGCAGAATTGTTACAACAATTTGAGTACCACTACTCACCATGGCTCTTCCACAACATCAAGACCTTGGTAAAGCAAAAGAGGCGGAGCAGATACAGACTTTGGACCTCTTGTTCGAGCCCAACCCAGCAATCCACTCAACTCTCCTCCCAGTCCTGCGAGACTCGCAATATGCATCCTACCCAGAACTGATCGACGCCTGCAAAACCCGCCTCTTCTCACTCACGTCCTCGAGTTCCGCAAACAGCCCTGATGAGACTCTCCTCTCTATCCTTGGATCACATCCACGACTGGGTGCCAAAAAGGTGGACTCTGCGCAGTCAGCCGCGGAGCAGGCCAATCTGCAAGGCCAAGGCGAGGAGTTGGCCAAGTTGAATAGGGAGTACGAGGACAAGTTCCCCGGGTTGCGCTATGTCGTCTTTGTGAACGGACGAGGGAGGCCCGAGATCATGGAGAACATGAGAGCGAGGATCTCGAGAGGCGACTTTTCTCAGGAGGTTGGCGAGGCGCTGCAGGTATGGACAAGTTGCGCGCTGGAGTTTGGATTGCTAACTTGATGTGCTCAGGCCATGTGTGACATTGCAAAGGATAGAGCCTCCAAACTCGGTGTTAAGGAGTGAATGTACTAAAGTCATCACGAGCAATCTTTCTCCTGTCACTCTGAGCTCTTACGTCTAAGCCTTTAACTGGCAGACGGTAATGATCGTACAGTCCAATCCTCATATGTGGGAACCGCTGGCCATATTTCCCGTACTTGAACATGAACCGATAATACAAATTGACGCTCTGCTGCCAGATACGTGTTTTACAATATCCCGTTCTAAAATTCCCAGAATGCACTTGGACGCCGCTATATAACATACCTAACTATCTTGACACCCAGCAGATGCCATCCAGCTCATCTAGATACTCCTCGTACGATCTCTCGTCTTCTTCGTTACTCTCGTCATTGTTTTGTCCAAACAGGACGCTGAAATCGGAGTATACGCTGTCTTGATCGTCTCCCACATCGTCCCAGTCACCGTCTGCCGGGTGCATATAAGCAAAACTATCTTCTTCCAGGTCGTCCAGCGGAGGCGGAGGTGCCGAAGGTCGCAACTCGGGGGACCGGGTCTTGGTTGCGGCGACGTCGCTAACGGGATGCGGGAGTGTCGCAGATCTCGACAGTCGACATGTGGTGATTTTGGAATTCTGACAATATTTCGAAGCCAAGTGGCTTGGCTGCGGTTTTGTTGACGATACCATACTTGGAGCACCGGCGATCCCTGTGCCCGTTGGGCAGATCCTAAGAGCTCTGCTTGTCGAGGAATCCTGGAGTATCAAAGGTCGCCAGGTCGGTTTACCCGTAGCCTTTGCAGTTATAGCTGCAACCTCCTGCTCGTTTCTCCAAGAGCCCGGAGCCGATGGTCCAAGGCTCAACCTCTTCCGCAGGCGGTTCATGGTTGAGAAACGCAGAAAAGACGTTGCGTGGAGATGCGCGACTCTCCGAGCCTGATCCACCGATGTAGCCATTTTCAAGAATCGCTTGTCCCCAGACTCTTGGCCCTCGCGGTTCAGAATGTGAGTTGCGGGTTGGGAATATGGTTGTGAGAGTCGGCTTGTGATGAGTTCCTCTCGAAGTCGACGCTTCTTGACGCTCAAGTCAGCGGTGTTGAAGCCATCGACATCGCATGCACTGCGTCGTCGCTTGAGTCCATTCCAATCTGTCGATACTGATTGGAGACGTATATCCAGAGGACTCCATTTATTTCTAGAGTCGGATACTGAGAAAGAGAAACTCGGCTGGGTTTCAAGCCGTGCCCGAGGTACCCAGGCTTCTGACTTGCTTGACTTCCCCTGCGAAGTCTCAATACTTGGTTTGCAGTAAGGCGAATCTCCCATCAAGGCTTCAAACAACGGGTCTGTACCAGGATATCGAGGCACCTGGGTTAGATCGTCCGCGGCGAGATCAAGCGGAGAGATGGGGAGGTCGTCATGGCAGCCACCTATCGCATGGCGCCTCCACGGCTCGAGCAGATTAACAGAGTTCTGCCCATTGGCCTCTACCTCCATCACGATAGCTTGCGCTTCGTATAAGGGGAGGAAGAAGCTCCGCGTGCTGTCAAAGGTGCCTCGCTCGGTCCATTCGCTTTGGCCTGTGTGCGTAGCGTTCCACGCCGGTCGAACAGAAAAAGGCTGGGCTGTGAAGGGTCCAGCTTGAGCGATGTTAATGGATCGAGGTGAGGATGGTTCGACTGTAGGATAGATCTGGTGATGCGTAAAGGCCAGGCTTCGAAGCCAACTCAACCAATGCAACCTCCTTCTCTCCAACCTCGCAGCAGAACTACTATAAGTCTGCACCAACTCCCCTAAGCTTATCGATATCTACACAGGACCGAAGGTATTCAATGCTGGGTTCCTGGCGTGATTGTCGAAAGTGGGGATCAAGCTCCGGCCGAAGCTGGGCGGGACCGATTTCTGGTGGGTACAAGTTGTAAGTGAGATGGAGCGAGGAGAATTGAGCAATGTCCAGTTTCAAACCCGCCAAACAATGGGATAAATATGTCGGCACGGAGAAACAGCCAGAAGAAGAAGGAGGAGGAGGATAGAAATGGGACGTCCAAGAACTGGAGAGAGGGGAAAGGTCAACTTTCAGACGAGCAAGACCAGACCAGACCATGCCCATACCATACCATACCAAATAAGCGAAGCCAAGGTACGTACATACAAGAAAGAGACTAGGCTACTGGTGTTAGTCTAGTCTACTGCAACTCGGGCAAGGATCTTGCGTCTGACGGGAACCAATTCGATGGGAAATCCGGGGCCGGCGCGAGGTGGACCGAGACCGTGATGGCGGATCTGCAGTATTAGAGAGAGACTAGAGAAGAGAGACCAGACCGGGTTGCTTCTTCTGGACGACCACACCAAGAGCCTGGTGGTGTACATGCCTCTTAATATGATACCAGCCAGCGAAACAAACCTCCAATCGTAAGGAATGGCCGTCATCATCTCCGGGGTAAGCCATCCGGGGTTGTACAGCATCTCATAGGCCCGGCGCTGGTCAGGCGGTTGAATCAAGCCTTCAAGGATACCTTGGATACTTGCAGGGATGCTTCCTGGACGAACACCACATCTGGATGGTCCAGGCAGAAAGGGGTGTCAGCCATCTCAGGTCGATGATCCAAGGGAGGCAAGCCGAGCGACGTGCGCATACTACCGGTATTACTTATACGCTGCAGAGGGGACAGAACATCGACGAGCCGGAGGGCATGCTCCTGGTCACATCATCTTGGTTAGGATGCTGAAAAGAAATGAATAATTCCAATACCTACAGATTAGAACCAGGTAATATCATAAAGTTTTGGCCTTGTGACAAACTTGTTTCATTCGCTGGCCGGCTCGTCGGCGGCAAACCTCAGCTGAAACCACGGAATTGCTTTTTCTACGACCTGCCTGACCGATCATGAGGATCCCTTGGCACCATTTTAGGGCTTAAGTTGGGCATTCCTAAAGTGGAAGACTATCGCCCTCAGGCTCTGCGTGCCTACAATATTGCCCTCATCTGGAATCTTGGGTATCAATCAGCAGTTTGATTCACTAGACGCCACCAGAGCCTCTGACTTTTGCCTGTGACCCTATCCCTACCTAAGACCGAACAACTAAACTCCAGTAACTCCGATATCCCAGCACAACCAGTCACGGGCGTCTCGTAATTGTACATTGCACTTTGCCCACCGAGCTCAAACTCGCCTTGTGTTGACATCAAAAATATCATTCTTCCAGCCTCCTTGCTCATATTCAAAGAGCCTTTGCTCCGCGTCTCTGCCTTCCGCCTCCCACAACTGGACCAAGCTTCCCGGTGCATAGCGTCCCTTGAAGACGCCTTGACCAGGCTTCACGCCAACGCGGGTATCGATATCTGGATCGGGTGCGGGAACGAGGCGTGCGGCAACGGCCCTGATAAATGTCCAGAGGTCCTTAGGGTCTGCAATGCGGGTGGCTCTTAGCCGTTCCCGTGCATACAGCATCTCGCGGTTCAAGAAATGAAGGCCTTCTGCGATGCCTTCAGCAATCTTGATTTCGAGTGCCTTCCGTACAATAGGTCGGATAAATGGCTTCAAAACCCATGCCAGGCAGGCAAACTTGGATTTGCTGAGTGTGTAGTTAAGGTGGTGAATGCGAACTTTGACATTGCGCAAAGACACAATCTGCTCCATGCGATCCTTGCCAATCTCAAGGTCGAGGGTGATATCGACGCCACGTTTGTCGAGGTGGAATCCTGCAATACCCTCATCAACCATTCGGAGAAGACCAGAGTGTAGACGGAACCAATAACCCAAGTCATCAGCTGCGATGGAAAGACCCGACACAGTGACCTTCATCATCGACGTCATGGTAGATTGTGTTCCATGAAGTGCTTTTCGTACTTGAACTTCATTGTAGGTTGAGACATTGAGCTGGAAAGGTAAGAATGAGCTTGCATTAACTGTGCGGCCAGGCTCAAGGATGAGGTTTTCGAGCAGAAGATCGATAGCAGGTGTTGCCACCTCGACACGTGGAATCGGAATGTACTGTATAGCCTGGATGAGAAGAGGTACAAAAATATTGATGGTATCGGTGACCAGGTCGCTGTTAGCGTACTCTCCAGCAGGGGAGAGGAGAGTGGCAATCCTCTCAGTTGTATGGACGAGCTTCTTGATATCCGCATCATCCAAGATTGAGCGAAAAGCAGCATACAAGTTGGACAGCAGTGCATCCAGATCGTCTCGAATCGATGACTTGGCAGTCAGCTCATTGGACTTTGTGCGCAGATCCTGGAACCGTTCCTCGATGTTGTCAAAGAAGTCAGGATCGCTCAGCATATCCTGTACCAAATTGCCGAGTTGTCGCACAAGCTCGTCGAAGTTGGGGTCCATTCGCCCATCATCAACAACGGCTTCGAAAGACTTTTTGACATTGTCCCAGTGTTCACGTTTGCCGAGTGAGGTAATGAACAGCCAGAAATTGTGCACTGCCTTGTCAGCTTCCGGGTTAGGCTGAGTATCCTCCTCGACTGCTTCGACAGTCGCAGCGGCAGCATGTGAGTAGGCGAGAAGGTATCGTCGAATGAGAAGCGACAGCGTTGAAACGGATTCCTTGTAGTCTGTCCGCTTTCGAAGATTCAGGACGGTCTGCTTGAGGCGTTTGACGAGCGCATCGCCTTCATCGCCCTTGGCGTGTTCCTTTATGCTCTTCGCTGCCTCATCGGCGACCACGATGGCGCTGTCTTTGACAGTTTCACCAACATCCGCAACTTCGTGCTTGAGATCTTGGTTTGAAGGGGGAGCGGGTGATTTTCCGTTGCCATTGGCCTGCTTCAGGGCGTCCTCTTCTTCCTTGGAAGGCTTGATAGCTTCACCAGCCTGTTTAGAAACGTCGGATAAGGTAAAGGCAGTGTCCCGAAGCACCTCTCTTCCTACGGTGCTGAGATCAGATAAAAATATGCGAAAGTCGGAATTGGTCAATAGAAGAGACCCAACGGTCTGCAAGCTCTTGTATGTCGCTACAGCATCAGCTCGAACCTTGGCTCTGGCGGCTCTTTGCTCAATGTGTGCTACATCGACGTCCAGCCTCGCCTTGGTCAGATACCAAATAAAATCTTGAATCTGGTCCTTGCTATTCTTGTGTTGCAATACCTCGATGAATTGGGTGAGCCATAGCTTGATGCTCCTAACCAGGGCCCTTCCTGAGGGACTCAGCTCTTGTCTCTCTGGGTTCAAAATCTGGGCTGAAAGAAGGCTTCGCAAGTGAACAATGAGCTGTTCATTGCTGGGCATGTATCCCTTGGAGATGGCGCGTAGCATCTGATATGTATGGAGCTTCTCGTGCAGACGCGTCTGCAGGCCAGTGTCGTCATTGTAGCGCGGTAGCAGAGGCTCACGCTCTGCTTCTTCGCGATTCTTACCGATGCCAAAGCACGACAGCATTTTTAAAGCTGCAGGCGTGAAATGCCTGGTAACAATTGATCGATCTGGTTATGCTGTGGTTTTGTGTGGGATACAACTGGTGTGGTGAGGAAGAGAGAGCTTCGTTCTTAAGGCATTTGTCTGAGGCCTGTTAGTGAACAAAAGTGACGACGTCATGACTGTGTGTATCTAGGCCGGAGCTTCAGGTCCTAAGCTTCGCTGTGGCAGGAAATACAGGCAACCACAACCCTTGTACAGCGCGAAAATGCAGCTGTGAGGTTGATGATTGGGCAATCTAAGCTCTGATTTTGTGATAATGATGCTTTTGTTGTAGGGTATCTACATATCAATGATGAGCGGGCTTGTGCTAGGGAATGCAAATGCTCCAATTACAATATCATCATTGACGATAACTGCAGCATTTAACGATTTGAGAGTCAAGATTATAAGTTGAACTGTTCACTGGATCAAAAATATAGAATTTAAAGAACATGTCAAAACCTAGTTGATAGAAAGGCGATACCCGTCCAACATTCATTACATGCGATAGCGCCTCGCAATGCCTACCTAGTGCAGACGGAGAGGTAGCATCTTTGCATAATATAAAAACAACTAACTTTACATAGTTATACAATATCTTCATTTACTTGATGTTTATTGCTTCCATTACTATATGACTATGATACTTATCAAACACTAGGTAGTTGTTAGCCTGCACATTTCGGCACAACTCACCTATGCAATGCCCGCAGCACCTAGACCTCGGCAACACCAACCGAACCTGACGCGGAGTCAATTGTAAGCAACACCGCTCTCTATATCTTTTCGTCTACTGACTTGGCGGTAAACAGGACACGATAACTGGCACAAATTATGCGATACCAGTTTCTTGAAGCCTAAATTGCACAGAAATCTCCTGTAGTCGCTGCCTTGAAGCCATCTACTCCGGAGACTAGTCCGATGACCACGCCAAAAGGATGGAAGCGGTTGTCCTTCCAAGAAGCCTTGGAAGTGGCCAGACTTCCAGATGAAACCTCAGCAACACAACAGCCTGTGCAGAGGTTTATGAGCCGTCAACCGGCTTGGACTCCAGGCCAGGATCTTCCTTGGGACGCTGTTTGTGCCTCTCCGCCCAAGATCACCAGAGGAGCATATGGCGCTGTCGTATATGCACAAGCGTCTCTCGCAGCGGCCCGTGTAGTTGAACAAGAGGACAATGTTGATTCCAATGGTAGTAGACGAGGAATTCATGTGCGTTGAACCAGCTCACGGACCGAACAACCGAACTCACAACATTTAGTCCATCCACGCAGTCTTCACCAATCCAGGACTCTCGGACCGTCCTTTTGTTTTCGATGTATCCGAGGTTCACTCAAGCCGTTCATTCTCTACACGCCTTGTTCATGCTCGGCAACCAGCACAGCCCTCCAGCAATCCTTCAGGTCCCTTCACCGAATCAGATGCCCAAGCACCTCTAGGTAGCCCTTGTTTGACCAGCATCGTCACTTTTAAACGACCAGTTTCTAGCTCCGATGAAGTCCAGAGAACGCCACCCCAGGAGAGGTTCAGAGAGATTCTTTCGTCACGTAATCCTGACGAATGGGATCCATGTCCGCAAGCCGACATCGACGCTCTGAAAACAAAGTTCCCAAATCAAGACCACGGATCGTTCCCTGTTCTTGACATGTACAAAGTGGACATGTCATCATTCAACGCAGACAAGGCCATGCCTGAGAGAAGAGATTTGATATACTACCGATTGCTCAAGCCTCTTCCAAGAGAGGATGTCAACGCTCATGTGCTGTGCCATGCATTCGAAGCCGATCGCAACGGCCTGTTCATGCTCGGAAACCACATGGGCTATGGCCATGACCTGGGCATGGCAGCGAGTCTGAGCTATTCGTTCTATGTGCACGTTAACGCTGAGGGGGCGGTCATGGAGGGCAACGACTGGTGGATACAAGAGATCTCCTGGCCGCGCTTCAGCGCGGGTAGAGGCGCAATGGAGAGCTTGATATGGAGTCCCCAGGGGAAACATATTGCGACCGGGTATCAGGATGGTATCGTGCTGCCAACTATAACAAAGCCCGAGAGAGAGACGAAGCTGTAGCCGAGATATGTTATCAGGATGTGCTTTCATATAAGCGTGTATTCAAAGCATGGTGCTACAGATGGCACTCGGAAGTTACTGGATAGTAGGAGATAGCCTACAAAAGGGAAACTGTTAGCGCTGTCTTTCATCGTGTCTTCATCATCAATCGCATCACCGTCCTTCACCTCAACTTCCAGCGCGCCTCGAGACACAGTAGCTTGTACCGTCTGGTCTTTTCTAGCTTTTTCCTGCACAGCCAGACGTTCTCGGTTTCCGACCTAGGTTCTTCAGTTTGACAAGTCGTGGCAAGTCGTATAGGGGCTTCATCTTTACTAAGCCCCTGTCTGTGTCGTCCGAGGGTCTGCGGGAAACGGCTGAGAAGATGAACTCGATTGTCAAGATCAGCGACGGCTTGTATTTGGCTGCCATGTTTCAGGATCTTCAATAGGAGGAAAGGGTGCAGCATCGAGGTCTCTCGGGGAATGGGACAAGGAGGGGGGACTGAATGGTCATCAGATCTGCGAAGGATTAGATACGAACATAGATATGGCTTTCTAGATGAATCAGTGTTCATAACTCGGATGACAATGAAAGGTTCGGCTCCTGGGCAGAAGACCTAGCTAGACTGGCTTCTTTCATGGCAGGTCGTGGCCACATGGTGAATGGCAAACGGCAGAGAGTAGCCCAGGAGGTGGAAGAGGAGCATCTGAGATGTTTATTACCTACTTACCATGGTAAGATGAAGTGATAGTGATGCGAGTAGAGGTTTGCTTCCGAATCATCCAGTGTTCGGTTGGATTGGTAGCACTGGAGAAACCGGGTAACTATTTTACATTGAATTTTGTATTACTGTTGCATCAGTTGCATTCGGTGCGTTTGCCGACATGTCAAGAATGCTATTCAGCTCAGTTAACTTGATGGCCTCCACGTTTTCAAGCAGTTGAGTGTGCAAACGCTTTAGTTGAGCAGTGACTTAGGAGCGGAAGCTTAAGGGGCTCCGTTCGTCTTGCCATCGTTTGGATGAGCCACGTATCCTCCAGCTGTTTGTTGTTTATCTTTAATCCAGCGCCCAAGAAACTTCATACAATTTGATATTCTACAGAACAGCCAAAACGCGAACTAACCATCCTCTCGTGAACAAATGATCGCGTCGCCCGAACATTGACAAACGCTATATCTGCCCCTAAGCATCAGGTATTCTATCCATTTTATTCTGTTTATCGCAGTACCTAACTGTCAAGCTCATATAGAAGGGGCTCACAGTTGTGAATCACTGTCAGTTAGCAGGCACCTATTTATTTAATCCGCCTGGCCAATATCCCTCCGCGCTACACTTCTTCACTTCAACACCATAATATAATAACTCCCCGGTGCACACCCAAACCCTTACAGCTTTTTAACTCTTTACCTTCAAACGCATTGACTCTTAGGCCATCTCAGCCTTGCACCTTCTCAAAAACCTTACGCGTCGAACTTCTCGATTACTTCATGTACCTTCTCGACGACTATTTTAAAGTCTAGAATCTCCTTTTCTATCCCTTGATCTTTGGCATCCTAAAGAACCCAGGACTTTTACATATTTGCCGCCTTTCTTCACTACACCTTACCCTTACCACTTCACAGTGTCCTACCTGTGATAAAATACTAAGCGGCCCCTATTAACAGCGACCGAAATAATCCGTTCAGTGTCTTCTTTTTATCGCCATCGTCAAAGCAATCGCTACACGCTATACACACGCTATACACCAACTACTTGACCTATCACCATTGAAGTCGGCCAGAGAGCCCTCTTTCACTTTCTCATCAAAGTCTAAGTGGTAATTATTGTGAGTGAGTTATCCTAAAGTCATCAAGACTTCAGGGTTTATCTCATCATCAAGGAGAGATACTAACCGTGTAGCCAGGACCGACAAATCCTTCAAGATGTCAGTTCAAGGCTCTGCCCAGCAACGTGGAAATACAGAGTCTGAACCGACAATGGTTCAAGTACTGTGTAAGCCATGGAACAGCGTTTACGCGTTGAGTATCGACCGCGCCAAGTACATTGCACCTCAGTGTCTCAACGGCACACCTGTTGAAAAGATCACCGAAGATGGGCCTTACTGGAAGCCCGGCTGGGCATCTTTGGATGAGTTTCTCGCTCAAGAGGATTACGAAGAGAAGGCCAAAGCGAACGCTCGCGAACGCCTCAGTCTCGACCCGTCGAACAAGTCCATCAAAGGTGAACTGAAGCTGCACACTGACAACGTGAGCAAACACCGCAAGATCCGAGAGATCTTCGGTTCGAGCACCGAATACCACCCAAATCAGCTGGTATCCAAGCATCACCTCCCGGAAGACGGCCTTTGCCACAAGGAAACTATGTACCGGTTGGCCTGCAAGATCTCAGACTTGCGAGTTCTTTATGAGAAGAACGAAATGTGGATGAGTCCCTGGGATTTCATCAGATGGAGAATCATGGCAAAGCTCCAGTCTTTCCTCTCCTTGCCAGCCCAAAGCGGACGGAGTTTTATCCGTACTATCATCTACAAAATCTGCGACGATTCGGGCCTGGGGAGCTCTCGCTCGTATGAAGACCCTATGTTACGCCAGATTATTCTCCGTTCTGCAACATTCCAGAACCGCCGTTCAAGCTTCAAAGAGAACGGCAACAAGGCCAAGCAGTCCTCTACGACACTCTCTCGTATTATTTCTAACAGCCGTCCAAGAACCGAGTCGTCAGCTTCGTCAAGCCTGGCATCTGGCACCGCTTCCCGTGTTACGAAGCGACAGAAGAAACCCGCTCGCCCTTCGGGATATCAGGGTGTCAATGCGTACCGAGCTGCGAAAGCTCTCGAGGACTCTACTGAGGAATAATTTCGGTGTTCATCTAGAGCTTCCCAGCTCTCAGTCTCGTCTACATTTTGTCGCGCCGCCTTCTGTGTTACGTTTTTATCAAGGAACCCGTCCTCAACATCTTTGCCGGATTGCTGTTCTTATTTCAACTTCAGCGCGATACCCAGGCCTGCTTGCATTGGTTGCCCGTCAGGGGTGAAAGACTTTTATTCGGCGTTAGGACAGAAAATAGAGATTCGGCTGTATTTTGGCCCAGTGTTGCTTTTGCGTTCAGGCGGAGAAGGAAAGGTTTTATGTGCTTTTCTACTGCAGTTTTCTTCGGGCTTTCGAGAGGATGGCTGACACAGTCTTGACGATATATCATCCTTCTGAGCATGGTGATTCACTACATAGCCCTGATCTTGGCTTTCGTCAAATTGAGAATGTATTTTACATGACAAAGTCTCTAGTGATATGTTCCGACTCTCCTTTAGAACTCGGTTTACTCTATCAAACGCCGAGTTAACAGTGACTACAAAAGATCAATTGCCTATGATGACCGAATCACACTTTGAGGATAAAACACTGACATACAACTAGATTGCGCTGAATAATCGAGCTTTTGATTTCACACAAGATGAGTTTGTAGGTTAATAATGACCAGTTACAGATGATGACCGGCTATATCGGGTACATCGGGATATTTCCACGAGCCGGCGTCCTTATATAACAGAAGAGTAATTCATATCCAAGGCCTTGTACTTTTACTGGAGATGAGCCATGCTTTAATTTATCAACCACTCATCATATACGCGGATTATTTTATCCCAGTCGTCTAAGTGTCTCAATATAAACGTGGCTGCCATATAGCACTGACTAAACGTCATCTGCACCGCACTGCAACCTCGACTTTCTGTTCGCAAACAACAGGTAAGATCCAAATGATGGCCTAAGCAAATGAAACCAATCTCTCTCCAATAAGTCAATCGACAGCTGACGGGTACTAGATATGAGTGCAGTCCGGGCAGCTGTTAGAGCCAGTCGAGCTCGCTTCTTGAGCCGGTTTCCATGGACCACTTCGCCCTTCATTATCGGCGCGCCGATGCGCGTCATGTCAGGTCCTCACTTAGCTTTGGCCGTCTCTAAAGCCGGGGGTCTAGGGTTTGTTGGTCCTGGGGCGAAGCCTGAAGATACATCCAAAGACCTGGCTACGGTGCGGGAGCTACTGCGTAATGCACCTCCCAAGACACTTCCATCCGCCTTCCCACCTACAGACGTTCTTCCTGTTGGTGTTGGCTTCCAGCTTTGGAATGGAGACATAGAATCTGCTGTTCAATCTGTTCGGGAACATAGACCTTGTGCTGTATGGCTGTTTGCTCCGCGTCGAGGCCAAGAGGAACTGGACGAGTGGACAGCTCGGATACGGGACGCTTGTCCTGGTATTCACGTCTGGATCCAAATCGGCACCATTCAAGAGAGCATAGAAGCTGCCAACAGTGCGCATTCTCCAGATGCTTTGGTCATCCAAGGAGCGGAAGCCGGCGGTCATGGTCGGGCCACAGATGGCTTGGGCATCATGGCTCTATTTCCAGAGATTTCCGACCAAGTTCGCGATTCTGGCATATCGCTGTTTGCAGCTGGAGGTATCGCAGATGGTCGAGGAACCGCAGCAGCCCTCTCACTCGGGGCAACCGGTGTAGTGATGGGCACGCGATTCTTAGCAGCCACTGAAGCTCGTATCAGCAAAGGCTATCAGGAGGAAGTCATCCGAGCTACAGACGGAGCTCATAGTACCACCAGAACAATGATTTACAATCATCTCAGGGGTACAATGGGCTGGCCGGAGCAGTACAGCCCGCGTGGGATTGTCAACCAGAGCTGGCACGATCACCAGGCGGGAGTAGAATTTGAGGAGCTGAAGAGAAGGCATGATGAAGCTGTAAAGTCTGGTGACAAGGGCTGGGGACCAGAAGGAAGGCTGGCTACGTACGCGGGTGCTGCTGTTGGTCTTATACATGACGTGTGTGAGGCTGGGGTTCTCGTGGAGCATGTGCAGGCTGAGGCAAAGGAGGTTATAACGGAGCTGGCTAGGGAAGCCATTTAGTTGTCACATGTAGAATTTACTTGTGGAACACACAACCTGTGTAGTTTTCGGTCGCTATATACTGGTTGCCTTGACAATAATCGACTCTCTTGCACAGAGCGAGATTCGTTTAAGCGCAATGAGCTGTTGTCGAGCAAGCTACACTTGAATTTCACAGTCCACCATCTACGTCAGCAACTTCATATGAGCATGAAGATGTTATATAATCATATAATCAAGCTAGCGAGATGATGTTGAGACTGTACCGGATTGCTGCACCCAAAGCATTATCAATAATAGCTAGTCTATGACATGTTGACAGGACTTGAGCCTAGTAGCGACACTGTAATCCCGGTTCTATTCCCAGTCATATAAACAAAGTCTTATTCTTCTGCTTGTATACATCAGACCTTAAAATTAGTTTGCAAGTAAATTTTGAGCAAAGCTGTGCTGTACCTGGAAAGAAAAGCCTACGAATTCATATCTTGCTTCAAGGGCCAGACAGAATAGAAGTATCCAAGGCTCTTGGCGAAGGAAGACTAATCGACTTACCTGCAGTTTGGTGAAGAATATCGAAGCACGTCCAAGTTGGGTAGGTATTGGTGAATGTAATATTGATCAGAAATCTCAAGGTGAAATGAGCTTGGCGAACGAATGAGGCTGAGGTGCAAAATACCAAGTTAAAATTTTGACTAAGCGAACCTGGGTACGAAGGCTGAAGTAGAGGGTAACAAATGCTTCGACATAGCCAATTGAGGCTTGGTCGATATAAAAATACCTTACCTCCTTCTCTACAGCTCAATTGCGATGCTACGTGAGCTCTTGAAGCTCTGATGACGCTTCCGAATCTCTCCTGCGCAATTGAGCCGGAGCTGTTTGTGGAGGATCACGTGGTCTCGATTACCAGAGCTTTGATTGGACAATTAGCCTGTTCTGGTGGGTCTGTCTTCCAACTTCGACCCAAATCAGCCCATTCCTCACAAATCCCTCGACAACACCTCTCTCAGCCCATCCCGAGTCATCCTCCAAGCTCGACCCCATTGCCCGGCGCAAACGATCAACAACATGTTCCTGCAACGCTCCGCCCTCACTGCGGCCCGCCGCATCGCCGTCGCCCCCGTCGCCGCTCGCACCTTCACCACCTCCTTTGCCCGCCGTACGCATTTTGCTCTTCCGCCCAGCCAATGGCAATCGTCGTATGATGGCTGACTAGTCGACAACAGGAGATGCTTCTCGCCCTTCCACCCCCAGCGAGCAGGCCGCTGCCCTTGCCGGTACCGCCGAGAAGAAGGTCGGCTCCTACAAGGTTCTGAAGGGTATGTTTGTCGGCAATGCTGCCGTCGACGGCCTCAATGGCTACCCGTAGTCTCGGCCGGTTCACCGTGACGTGATGTGCAACATCCGCTGACTAGCTTCCGTTTGCAGAGGTCAAGGGCGAGGAGGACCTCTTCGGTCCCGGTGCCGCCCCCGGTACTGTCCCTACCGATCTCGAGCAAGCTACCGGTCTTGAGCGTCTGGAGATTCTCGGTAAGATGGAGGGCGTCGACATCTTCGATATGCGCCCTCTCGACGCCAGCCGCCTCGGCACGATGAAGGACCCCATCATGGTCCGATCCGCCGGTGAGGAGCAGTTCGCTGGTTGCACTGGTTTCCCCGCCGACTCCCACGGCGTCAATTGGCTCGGCGTGAGTCTTGTCTCTTGAACCTCGGACGGACGGAAGCGAATTGCTGACATTCTAACTCCAGCTTACCCGCGAGCGCCCCATTGAGCGATGCCCCGAGTGCGGAAGCGTCTACAAGATGGACTACGTTGGTCCCGAGGACGACCACCACCACCACCACCCTCCCGAGTTCGAGGAGCCCAAGACCTTTGCCGATTACATCAAGCCCGAGTACCGATACAAATAAATGCATTGCGCTGAGAGGCATTGAGGAGATTGGGCTGTTGTATCAAGTGAAAACTAGACGGATGCGGATGGTACCCCGGGGAGAGGAGCGGTTTTGTGTAGATTAGGGTGCCCTATTCCCTGTGTCAATTTATTAAGTTAACTTGCAGAAGTTGATGTTGACTCTATCTAGGTTTTAGTGTTTTGAAACTGGTAATTTGTTCCAATTGAGGTCGTATACCGAACTGCTGGAGCTCCAAGCCCTTGTTGATATACCTAACCAAATCTGTGATGTCATTTCGTGATCTGGAAGTGAAACATGGACTCTGACTATGCAGCCCTATTATGGCTGGGGCGGCTGATGCCGCGCCATTAGCGATATGTTGCGCTCTCTCAAGTCCCAAGCCAGAATGCATGACAGAGCGTGTTCCAAACTTCTGATACAATCTCATACCCAGCAATTGTCTCTCGGGGCTTCTGAAGTCGTGGGAAGATTTCGAGTTCACTGCCTTGGAACCCGACACCAAAGTCTCCCTAATCCAAACGGAGATGGCGAGGTAAAGGTGATCGCCCTAGGCGCATTTCCAAGCTCTTGCGTTGGTGGCGAAGGTCGTGTTACTTCATGCCCATCCAGTCGATCAACCCTCGTCCTCGTCAAAGCTCAGCTTGATCTTTTTAGCCTTCTTCTTAGGTTTGCGATTCTTGGCAGGCTCCTTGTCGGAGCTATCCTTGCTCTTGTCCTCTTTGTCGCCTTCAGTCTTGGCATCTTCCGCCGTCTCGCCGACGACTTTTCCGACCTTGCGCTTCCTACCCCCGATGGCAGCCTTGCTTTCCGGCTCTTTTGCGGCTTCCTTTACAGTTGCAGGTTCGGGCTCGTCATCTCCAGTGTCCTTCACGATTCCGTCCTTGTCGACCTCGAGGCTCACCACGTTGCCGTCCTCATCGACGACGAGCGGCACATCTTCGGCTTCCTCGCTGCTGGAGCGCCTCTTGGCCGATCGTCGTTGCGCAGCGAGGAGAGGATCGGGACCGGTTGCGCCAGCAGCTTGAGCGCGGAGGGCAGCGAGAAATGGCGGCACCGAGTTGTCGTATGACAAGTTTTTTGAATTGATCTTTTGGGATTGGGACATGACGGGTACCGAGTTCTGGTTTGGTTGGAGGAGCTCGGATGCGGCTCTGTGTCGGAGCGTGATACCGGTAGAATAACAGAAGCCTCTGAGGTGCATCCAAAGTTGAGACTCAGAACCACAATATCATGTACTCTTCTGAGAAATAGCATGCATACATGCATGACAGTGGGTACTAGGTAGGTACTGTGTACCTACCTAGTTACCGCTCGACCTTTTTATCAAGATTGACTTTCTGGGATGTTTCCCCTGGAGAACGGAGATGTGAGAACCTAAATTACAACTACATATCTCCTGCATCTCAGTCCATTAGGAGATTCTAACTTGAGACGGGCCGGGAGATCAAGATGTTCCGCCCTTTTTTTTAGATGAACTTGAGACCTTTTGATTGGACTTTGGCGGCAGTCTATTGGCTCACGGACGTAACCGTGCCCCCTGTCTACCTAGGTACACTAGCATGCACATCCGGGATCTTGGAAGCGGCTTTCCATTTGCTCTCCTGGGGAACGCATCAAATCCGTATTACAGATTACGGTACAGTGAAGATTATTCGTGTACAGGACAAGGCATAATATAATAATCTCCTCAGTGGCTTCATCGTTTGAATCTGTCAGCCCCAACTCAACCCTCAGTGTCCTGCTGTCCCATCGTGGTCCAGAATTATGCCCACTTCCCACACACTCTCTCTCCCTTTTTCTTCTACGTACTTGGTTCATTCTCTTGGCTGCCCCCTTGGAGACTAACTTCGCTAGCTTCCTTGCTCAGAGTCAGTCTCTGATCTGACCTGAACTATCTCTTCTGCTATTACCGACCTGCCTATCGTCATTGGCATTCGCATTCCCTCATGATTCTCCTATGATAATACCGTAGGTATCAATGCCAAGGTGTCTGTGCCCCACTGTCCGTCTATGCCGGTCGACGCGTCAGTGAGTTTTGCTAGCAAACTCTGGAATTTCTACCTAGTCCAGGGAACGTGGTCTCCCCCCGTTCATTACTTAATTTATTCTATTTCCATCTCCATCTGTACTGTACATTAGCTACATCGCCTCCCCTACGAAATACCCATCCACGACTTGGAGGCGGTTGCCAGGCAATACTTCTCCTATTGCGTGCCTGCACAACGTACCACGACCAAACGACGAACCACAACGACGATACGACGACGACTTCTTCTTCCTCTGCGATCCCAATAAACTTCAACAACTCCTTGGTCCCACCTTTAAAGATCGTCCAAAGAGCCCCATCTGCCGATATCCATCCTCCCTCCCTGGTCTCCTATTTCTTCGCCCGCCGTCGCAGGCGCCACGATACGGCGCATTTCATGTCCTCACGACTTCGACTGCTCCCAATTACAAAACCTGCCACCGTGGTAGGCTCCTTCTCGCCATGGACCTGATCCGGAGGGCCACCAAGGTGGCTCCCAGCAAACCTCCTCTACACCTACCTATCGACGAGAAGAGCGATGGCAAACACAACAAAGCCGTCGACTCTCGCATGGCCTTCTTCCGCCGGCCACTGCGGTTAAGGGGCAACTCTACCATATCTGTACCTCTGGGCGTGGTTATCTTTTTCCCTATGCTTGTTTTAATCCTTATTTTTATTCTCTTCGTCAGCCATCCCAGTTCTCCAGGGAGGTTCCTTATACCAGGAGGAGCCGCCCCAGCAATGCGGTACGTTTAGCCTCCAAGTTTAACGTCTCCCGTAGCTAACCCATGGCTGCTTCAACAGAAAAATCAGCGAAAAGTACGACAAGGTTTTCCTCGAGGGTTGCGCCCAGCCCGATACCAGCCAGCCTCGAGCCAACGCTGCGTTTGTAATACTAGCTCGAAATAAAGAGATTGACGGTGTTATTCAATCCATCAAGTCGGTCGAGAGACACTTCAACAGATGGTACCACTATCCCTACGTATTCCTTAACGACGGCAATTTCGACGACAACTTCAAGGAGGCTGTTCGAAACTATACTTCCGGAGATGTTGAGTTCGGAAAGGTTGGACCGGATATGTGGGGGTTCCCCGATTGGATCGACCCCAAGGTGGCCGAAGAAGGCATTGCCAAGCAAGGCGATGCTGCCGTCATGTACGGAGGCTTAGAGAGCTACCACAAGATGTGCAGATTCTACTCTGGGTAAGTTGGCATTGCCATGTCGAACGAGGCCTTGACTAACGGTGCGCATAGCTTCTTCTTCAACCATCCCTTACTACTCAAGTACGAGTGGTACTGGCGAGTCGAGCCAGAAATTAGCTATTTCTGCGATATCACATAGTATGTTGTTGACCCAAGGCCCCGATGCAATTGCGATGCTAATTTGTCGCAGTGACCCTTTCCTGAAAATGATCGAGCATAACAAAACATACGGCTTCACAATTGCTGTCAAGGAATTACGTGAAACGGTTCCCAACATCTTCCGATACGCCTCCGCTTACAAGCGGCTGAACAACATCACATCCAAGGGTTTATGGGAAATGTTTGTCGAGCCACCGGAGGACGATGAGGACTCGGCTCAGGATAGCGACACCTGGTCATCAGAAAGAAGTATATGGGATACTCTAACGGGCAAAGAAGAGACCCGCATCAACCCCGAGGCCATGGAAGGGGAGACATACAATATGTGTCATTTTTGGTCGAATTTTGAGATTGCGAAACTCAGTTGGTTCCGAAGCAAGGAGTACCAGGACTTTTTTGAAATGATGGACCGAAGTGGTGGCTTCTGGATGGAACGAGTATGCAAGCCCATTGCCTCCCTATGTTTGATAGTACTGACATTCCTCAGTGGGGCGACGCTCCTATTCACTCCCTTGCTGCTGGTGCTCTACTTGGACCTCAAGACATCCATTACTTCCGAGATTTCGGATACCGACACACAACAATTCAGCATTGCCCTGCTAACGCGCCGGGCAAGCAGCTCGCGCGCGAGCCTTATCTTGAGAAGACAACTTTCCCCGAGTATAAGCGATTCGAGGAAGACGATTATTGGGAGCACTGGGACGATGTGCAAGAGGGTGGCATTGGCTGCCGCTGCAGATGCGACACTGATGTTGTCGACGTTGAGGGCAAGGAAGGCTCTTGTCTTGCTGAATGGGTCGACGTTGCTGGCGGCTGGGCTCACCCATATTAAGCTTTGTCGAATACTCGAGCTCACTAGGCACTCATACCATGCTGAGCAGATCAGTACCAGAATATTCAAGGATTTCCAAACATCAACCGGACATCAACGGCGGTTCAGGATCATAAGCGACTTCGATTCGACTTAATCATAGGGATGATCATACACATTCGGGGAAAGGGACAGAAAAAAAGGGGGGGATGCGGCGTTTTGTTTCACGAAGGGTATTCGGCCGTTGCTAATGCGAGACTTGGTTGCGCGCCCTGTTCAGGATGCTCATCGAACATTGTACTACAGGATATGGCACACGCATTGTGGAAAATTTTGCTACATACACGACTTGGGAGGGTCTTTGGCAAGATGTTCTGATAGATGGCGTACGTACTCGAAAGAGATGTAAGAGTACTTTCTGGGTGTTAATGATACACATAGGATAAGAGATCACTCATTCCTAGAGATTACGACCGCCGTGTTGCTCCCTTGTTTGGCCAGGGTACTGTGCTCTCGATATTATGATTCCGCTGACCTCCTTTGGTCATCCTGTTTCCTGATGGCTTGCAGGCCTCACTTGTACAGCCTTCTGTATGCAGCCATCTTTTGTCGTAGATCTACTGGTAGCGTAGCCAGACTTTGAAGGCTGGCTGATTGTGGCGTTGGAGGCCCTCAGCTAAAGAGCACTGCCATGGACTCAACACAGAGACTAGAATTCCAGCCCCACCGTGGATAAGAGTTGGTCTAGTAACCAAAGTCCTATGTAGATGTATAAGAGTCCTAGACAACACGCAGTAACGATCGAGCTCAAGAACCATCCTCCAATATCAAGTTTGCCCTCCGAAGTCATAGCTTCACTTATAACACTTACAACCTTGTCATTATCAACACCTGACATGGAGACACTCTATCGAGTTTCCGAGTACCTCTTCGGCCCTGTCATTCCTCTCCGGGAACGATGCGGCCGGACGGTACAGATCATGTCAGACCTACATCTCGAACTCAACCGTCAATACGCAACCTTCGATTTTCCCGTCAAGGCGCCTCTGCTCGTCTTAGGAGGCGACATCGGCCGTCTAGTCGACTATGACATGTTCCTCCCGTTCCTCGCACGCCAGACAGCACGCTTCGAAAAGGTCTTCCTAGTGCTCGGCAACCACGAGTTCTACGAGATGAGTTACGAAGACGGCGTGCAGAAGGCTAAAGAGCTCGAGAAAGAAGAGGTTCTACAAGGCAAACTTGTGGTTCTCGATCGAAATCGCTGGGACGATCCGGACTCTAAACTTAGCATTGTCGGCGCAACGCTGTGGTCCAAAATCCATCCCTCGGCCGCAGAGATCGTTACGCTTCGCGTCTCGGATTATAAGCTCATCAAGGACTGGTCTGTCGCCAAGCACAACGACTGCCACGCCCGAGACCTGGCCTATCTTACAGAGACCGTCTCCGAGCTCAACCAACTGCCTGCTGAATCCCAGCGCAACGTCCTAGTGGTAACCCACCACGCGCCCTGCGTCAACGGGGCGTCGAGGCCAGAGCACGCCAAAGCGCCGTACAAGACTGCGTTCTCGACAGATGTGATCCAGGCTAAGGAGTTTATGCGTGGAGTCGCAGTTTGGATGTTTGGACATACGCATTTTACGACCGAGTTCCAGAAGGGAGGCGTTAGAGTTGTTGCGAACCAGAGGGGGTATGTCTTGGGATATAAGGGGCCGACGTTGGAGAATACAAGGGGCTTTGATGATGGTAGGGTAGTGGAGTTGTGATTCATGGGACTAGGAATATTTGCGGTTGTAATTGGAATTTTGGAGCATTTATTTATGTGAGCCTATAATTGTTCTGCTGAGGCCCAAGCTCGAGTCCATGCAAGTTGGTATTTCAACGACGTTAGAGTGAAGCAAAAATAACAATAGAAAATATCGATCATATAAAACTGCAAAGATTTATATGTTGATTCACTCCAAACCTCTACAAATTCAGATTATAAACAAAACGGAGGCTTAGTTGCAGTCAATATCTTCCTTTTGAGCTTCATATATGTGTGATGTAAGTGCTATAGGCTACCAATATCACCTCGAAGTTAGAATCTCAGCCTGTAACCACAATTTTACCTACCCGAGTATGTACAGTCTAGTCAAGGATATAAGCTATGGATTTAAATAACCTTCGTCTTCCAGTAATTATCCGCTGTCGATTTGCTGTCGTCGACTATCGATGTCCAGGAGTAGCAGCCTGAGATATGAGGCATCACCAGCCCCAGATTGGCATTCTCGCGCTAAAAACCTCCAAAAAATTGGTTGCAGTTGGAGAGCGCCAGCATCAACCTCCAGACTTACGGCCACGGCGCCCTTTCCACGACAATGCCTCCTCGGATTTCACCCTTCAGCACGCCGCTGTGCTGCAGGACGACAGCCAATGCTCCCGTGTCGTCGCTGACTGCGTACCTCGCCGGTCTTTCCCTCCAGACCCGTCATGCGTCCATCCTCGGCAGCCTCGCCAATAACCCCGGCGCCGTAAAACAGAAGAAGCGAGTTGGTCGCGGTCCCTCATCCGGACATGGAAAGACATCTGGTCGTGGTCACAAGGGTCAAGGGCAGCATGGAAAGGTCAAGCCGTGGTTCCAGGGTGGTCAGACACCTTTGATTGTCAAGCACGGTCGAAAGGGATTCAGCAATTTGTGAGACGCCTGCAATTCTTCCAACAAGAAAAAATATGCTGGGAAGCTTGGAAGGGAAAGAGTTCATTTGGCTAACGCAGCTATTTGTAGCCGAGCACCTCAAATGTCGGAAGTCAACCTCGATCAGATTCAAGCATGGATCGACCAAGGACGAATCGACCCTACAAAGCAAATCACCCCCAAGGAATTGATCGAGAGCGGTATTATTGGTACGATCAAGGACGGTGTCAAGGTTCTGGCCCGTGGCGGAGACACCCTCAAGCAGCCCATCGACGTAATGGTCTCCCGCGTTTCTTCATCAGCCATTGCTGCCATCGAAGGCACAGGCGGCAAGGTCCTGACCCGATACTACACCAAGCTGTCTATTCGGCGACTCCTAACCGGCGAATCTGTCAACACAGATAAGCCTCTGCCCCAAGGCCAGGAGCATGTCGACTCTGTGCTGGCCGCAGCCCGTCAAGCGCCCTTCCGATACCGGTTACCCGACCCTACCAGCCGTGAGGACATCGAGTACTACCGTGACCCAGCACACCGGGGATACCTGAGCCACCAGCTTGCGCCAGGCGAGTCACCCAGTTTGTACTTCAGGGTGCCTGGTGTGCACAAGATTAAGAGTGAGGTTAAGAAGGAGAAGGCGGCCACTGAGGAGACACTGTTTTAAGGGTCGGGTGTGGCGTGTTGATGAATTGTATTATAATGTGCCAAGCATGAATACTTGGATGTGATAACAAGCAATGTACAATGAATTGAACCTTTCCAAGCTGAATAGACGCTGTCACGGTATACAATCCACTCATTCTAAATGCGGACACTCACACTGAAATCAGCCACAGTTTTGACAGCTTCCAGACTGTGGCGTCGCCAGGCACAACACACACCTGGATGCCCGGCCGTTTCCATTTGGAAGGTGTATGTAGGTACGTACCCATGACGGTCCACAACAGCTCTGTCCGGGTTAAGGTGATGTCGCAGACCCAGGTCTTCTCCACCTGGAATGACTTCACCAACTTCCCGGTTGCCTCTCAATTCGCCTGTGTTTCGTCGTTGTAGCTGCTGTATTGCTTGTCGCCCTTGCTGCAAGCCTTGTAGTCGCGGCCTTGTTACACAGCAGGCTTAGTATCGCGCTCCGAACCTAGACGACTGCGCCGTATAGCACATTCATCGCGACATCGATTACGAGTCGCCCTCTCCAAAACAGATCCGCAATCGCTCCACGAGCTTCGCGACTCGATCGACGAGGCTGATACCCATCGCAAGATAGACTCACATCAACGACGCGGCCCAAAATCGCAATGTCTCTGTTTGGATCGTCGCCTACTGAGGACAGCCCAGCACTGGGCCCTGCTAGCGGTCCAGCTCGTCGCGGTGGTGCTGGGCTCTTTGACGAAGATTCCTCGTCCAAGCCATCCAGCAGCCTTTTCGCTGACGATGATGGCGCCCAAGGCTCACCTTGGGACATGCCTACGCCGCGCAAGCAGCAGAGCCGTGCAGACCTCATCCGCAATCTTCTCCCCGGCAGCGATGTACCCGACAGCTATATCGAGACTTTCGATGCAGTGGTGCGCGAGGATGGCAGCGGCGGCCAAGTCACGGCTGGAGGTGTAGCTAAGCTCTTCGCTACAGCCAGGCTTGGTGCCGACTCCCAAGCTCGCATCATGTCCTTGGTGGCTCCTGACGGCGGAGACGTGATGCTGGGCAGAAACGAGTTTAATGTTCTGCTGGCCCTGGTAGGCCTAGCACAAGAAGGTGAAGCCATAAGCCTTGATGGTGTTGACGAGCGACGAAAACGTAAGTACATATACCTTTCTGCTCTGTATATTACCTTCCCACGGTATTTTACCGTGTTAAATGACTTGCTTGCCAAGACTTATAAGCTGTCTTATCGTCTGGTCCATGCTACACCCTACCATGTCATATCAGTCCTGGCATGTCCCCCGGTGGTTGGTGGGGACACTACTCAGTCCAGCTAATAACTCATTTCCATCACAGGCCTTCCACAACCCAAGCTCGCAGGTCTTACTGCAGAGCCCATCCTACCTCCGGTTGCTGAACTTTCTGCAAAACCTCCTCAAACACCTCCCAAAGACACGCCCCCTCGACAGCCAACTCCTCCTCCGCAACCACAGCCCAAGCAGTTTCGGCCAGCCATGGACGACCCCGAAGACGATCCATGGAATAGCCCGGACATGCACAAGTCCCATGATCACGGCCCGTCCAAGTCCAACGGCGCCCAGCGCCATAACACAAATGGCCATGCCAGCAGCTTTAGCCAAACACCTCCAACAACAACAATCGATGTTCCGTCTCTGACGCAACATGCGTCTTCACCTCCGACTACTACGTCTCCAAACCGCCGAAGGCAAAATAGTAGCAACTCAGTAACGACGCCTGGCGGATGGGGATACTTTGACGGACACAACCCTGGCGTGGGCGGCTTTGGAGAATCCCCATCTGGACCTGTTCAGAACCCTTTTGGCGCCGCGCCTGATCCGACACCGAGCGCACAGCCTCCTCCAGGTCTCCAACATCATGCGAGCAGTGGTAGAACCGGTCGCGGCGTCGAGGAGAATGTCGTTGTGGTTCTCATGCCGGAGAAGGAGGGCGTGTTCATGTTCCAGCATCACAATTATGAAATCTCAAGCTTGAGGCGCGGCAGCAAGGTTATTCGCCGATATAGCGACTTTGTCTGGCTGTTGGATTGCTTACACAAAAGATATCCGTTCCGCATTCTGCCGCTACTTCCACCCAAGCGCGTAGGCGTAAATGGTAGCCATCTTTCAAACGATGGTGCTTTCATCGAGAAGCGAAGGAGGGGCCTATCAAGATTCTTGAATGCGGTTGTTAGGCATCCGATCCTAAGCCAAGAGCAACTGGTAGTTATGTTCCTAACCGTTCCCACAGTAAGTCGGCCCTACCCAGCCTTGTAAGCCTTTTGCTGAAGCTAATATAAGGTTCAGGAGTTGTCTGTGTGGCGCAAGCAAGCAACAATCTCCGTCCAGGATGAGTTTACCGATCGAGCACTACCGCCTGGTCTTGAAGACTCGTTGCCAGCTGAACTCGAGGAGCTGTTTGCCCGAACACGTGCTGGTGTGAGGCGTTCAGCTGAGCTCTACATCAATGTGTGCAACATTATGGACCGCCTCGTCAAGCGAACTGAAGGCGTAGCGGCTGATCATGCCCGTATCGCTTTGTCCCTGGCGTCCTTGACCGAAACGTCGGCAGACACTTATGCAACCGACACCAACGAGGTTCCTCTACTCAACGACGGGCTTATTGCCATGAGCAAACATCTCAGGACATGCCAGGCGCTGATGGAGGACGAGAGCCGCGGATGGGATGAGGGCGTGCTGGAGGATTTGAAGCGCCAACGAGATGCTCTTGTGAGCGTACGAGAAATGTTTGAACGGAGAGAAAGACTGGACAAGGACAATATTCCGTATCTTGAGCGGAGGATTCAGACCAACGAAAACAAGCTCGCCAGTCTGAGATCTAAACCAGAGGGCATGGTCAAGGCTGGTGAGATTGATCGCATAGCGGAGAACATCATCAAGGCGAGTTACCCATCCAAATCACGCGAGCACGAGTACTAACAAGCAACAGGATAAGGAGTCTATTGTCCAGCAGCACAATCGATCCATCTTCGTCAAGGAGTGTATCCGCGACGAGCTCCTTACCTTCCAATCGACGCAGTACCACGTCAGTCGATGGAACCAGGACTGGGCGGGCGAGCGAGTCAAGTATGCCGAGATGCTTGCTGACAACTGGAGGCGATTGCTGGATGAGCTTGAGGGCATGCCCCTGGGTGACTAGAGTCCGCCAGAGAGCCACCGATTTTCATTTGTGACAGCGCCTACGCCTGAAGAAGAAACGTTGAGTGCAACTCATTGGAGAGAGATAACGTGGTGATTGGCATGGGATAAGAGGCGATGGTCGTGGTGTGTTATTGAGTTATTATTTGCGTTCGAAATGTCTTTATGTATCAAGGTCAGGAATAGGTGGATATGCATAGGTCGAAGGGGAGCGGTGGTGTAAGGCAGGGAGAAGCATGTGGATGTGTGCTCGATACCCTTCATTCCTTTGAGTTTAGGATGATTCGTTTATAATAGAGATGAAAACTGTTTATGCATGTTGAATTGCGCATGTTTGTTATCACCATGTTTCACCGGATTGAAGAGCTGATAGAAGTGTCTCGATTCATGATTCTCATTATATCAGTCGTTTCATTTTGGCTCACCTACATGTCTACCACCATTGATCCGTCACGGCACCGTGAGAAGCGTCTCCCACCAACTTGGCATACTTGGCCAGGACACCCCTTCTAACTCTAGGCTCAGGGGCCTTCCACTCGCTCCTCCGCCGCTCCATCTCCTCATCGGTGATATCGACGTCGATACGGTTGCGCACCGCGTCAATTGTCACCACATCACCATCGTTGACCAGGGCGATAGGACCTCCCACCATAGCCTCGGGCACGACGTGGCCAACGATGAAGCCGTGCGAAGCTCCGCTGTATCGACCGTCTGTGACAAGAGCCAGGTTGGACAGACCAGCGCCCATGATAGCCGCAGAGGCCTTGAGCTGCTCAGGCATACCGGGGCCGCCCTTGGGGCCCTCGTACCGTACAATGACAACGAGGTTGCCGTCGGACTGCTTGATCTCGCTCTTGGCCAGGGAGGCAGAGAGCTCCTTTTCGCTGTTGAAGACGCGGGCCTTGCCTGTGAAGGACAGACCCTCCTTGCCCGTGATCTTGGCGACGGCGCCTCCAGGGGCAAAGTTGCCTTTGAGGATGCGGATGTGGCCACTCGTCTTGATGGGGTCGTCGAGAGGGCGGATGATGTCCTGGCCGGGGTCTAGGCTGGGCCAGTCGGCTACGTTCTCAGCGAGAGTCTTGCCGGTGACGGTCATGATGCTGCCGTCGAGGAGGCCGCGGGCTACGAGCATCTTGATCACGGAGGGGGTGCCGCCGATGTTGTATAGGTCTTCCATGTAATACTTTCCGCTGGGGGCGAGATCAGCAAGGAAGGGAGTGCGGTCGCTGGTACGTTGGATATCGTCGATGGTAAGAGGCACGCCGGCGGTGTTGGCCATGGCCAGGAAGTGCAGAACGCCGTTTGTAGAGCCTCCGAGGATCATGGTGAGAACAAGGGCGTTCTCAAACGAGGCTCGAGTCATGATGTCGCGGGGACGAAGATCCTTCTCCATGGTGGTACGGATGACTTGGGCAGCTCGCTCACATTCACGACGCTTCTCAGGAGACTCGGCAGGGTATGACGAAGATCCAGGGAGAGAAAGGCCCATGGCTTCAATGGCAGTGGCCATGGTGTTGGCCGTATACATGCCACCGCAGGCTCCAGCGCCGGGACAGGCATGCTTCTCGATATCATCCATAACATCAGAGCTCTCACGGCCAGGCTCACCGGGGTTGGTCTTTGCGTGGAGACGGCCGTAGGTGAAGGCGCCCTGGGCCTCGTAGCAGGTGCTGATGTTGATGGGCTTCTCGAGGAGGTTGGAGTGGCCCTTGCGGATGGTTCCGCCGTAGATCATGATAAAGGGGCGGTTGTGACGAGCTGCGGCCATGACGGTGCCGGGCATGTTCTTGTCACAGCCGGGGATGGAGATGTTGGCGTCGTGGTGCTGGGCGCAAGTGACGGACTCGATGGAATCGGCAATGATTTCTCGAGTCTGCAGAGAGAAGCGCATGCCTATGAGGGAGGGTGAGTGAGTCGAGTGAGGGAGTCTGTGTGAGAGCGGCTCACTCACCTTCGCCGCCCATGGTGATGGCGTCAGATACACCGACGGTGTTGAACTGCCATCCGATCATGCCCTCCTTTTCAATGGAGTTTTTGACGATCTGGCCGAGGTCAAGGACTAGCAATGTGTGAGTGCATGGTCAACGGCGAGTCTAGCCTCACTCACGATGCGTACTGCACAACTCATGTCAGCGTCTCATGCTTGTAGCCATACCATTACATGGGAACTCACTTGCAAGGGTTACCCTGCCACCAGACGGTAGCAACGCCGACCTGGGGCGCATTCTTCATCTTGTCCTTATCAGTGACACCAGCTCCGTAGAGCATAGCCTGAGCATCACCCCGTCAGTCATGGACAACAGCAAGCTGCAGACAACACACCTGAGCTCCGGGATAGTCATGCTCGCGAGTGATCTTTGCCGACCAGCGGTTTAGAGGTCCTCCGGGAGGCAAGCAGGGAAACGGGATATAGTCGCTCGACTGCTTGGGATCGTGAGTGGGGACGAAGCCGTCGTTGGTAGCCTTGTTATCAGCCATGATGACACAAGTGAGTGCTCTTTAAGCTGGTATAGAGACTGGGTGAGTGTCTATGTCACTGGAGTTGAAAAGATGTGCTGTGCTGGAGAAGAGGATGATAGAAAAGATCAGGAGGCCAAGTTACAGGGAAATAGAGCCAACAAGGTGGTATCAAAGCAGCACGGCAATTGCTCAATGCCACGATACGACCCTGCACTGATATAAAGAGGAATTAATTCCGGGCCAAGGAAGGAAGATACAAGCGGCGGGTTTAAAAAAAAAAGGGAATTAGTGGTGCGTCTGCCGACAAGCGGAGAGGTTCTTAGTACGATGATGATGAATGTAAGCGTGCGGAGTATAGTGGCGCTTGCTCCTGTTGCATCTCAAAGCTTCGATTCAGAGAGAATAGGTCAGGTAATAGGTCACTGTAGCTGAGCTGAAGCTAAAGAGTTGAGTGGTAGTGCATGTGTCATGTCTACGAGTCGAGTTGACAACCAAAAAGACTCACTTAGACAGCTACAACAGTTGCACGAAACCATTGACTTGATCCTTTTCCGGTCCCAGCATCTCTTAGAAGCCTTTCCCTGAACCCCTCGAGCTAAAACTAAACCCAACCCCGCACATATTCAAGCTTGGTCGAATGCCAGGCGCTGGGTTAGCAATTACGGAGCCCTCGCTTGATCAACCAAGCCAAGTCGAAACACCAAACAGGGGCCGTTTCTTGATCGTCTCCTCCTCTCTCTTGAACAGGGTAATTATGAAAAAGCACGCAAGAGGTCAATCGGCCCACTGACTTGAGTCTCTTTGAGCTAGACACCGACAATAGTTGCATTGCACACGCAAGTTTTCTGCCTCCGTATGCTAATAATATACAGTTACATTCACCTGGTCTACTCCGCAGTGCCGGTGATCCCTCCGGGGCCCATCAAGGAAAAGTCACCCCCGCGTGACCTCCGGATTTGCCGGCCCCGAACCTCGGATCGGATATCAGTCAATCCCTGGCGACGGGAAAATAGAGGCCGAATTCGGTGGCCCCGATCCGCAGTGGCTTTGGCTTTTGACATGTTTCGTTTCGGCTGAATATAGTGCGTATCATGTAAAAACGCCCGTAATTAAAGAAGCATATATATTCCGTGCAAAGACCACCACATCCGCTCAGACAAACAAAACAAAACATAACACGAGTCCTCTCATCTAGTCTATGAACTGGCCTTTTCTTCCATGCAGACAAGAGGTCCATGCTGTGGCTCGGACACGCTGCGGGCGTCATTGTGAAACAGAGACTCGGAAACGCGTTGAAACGAAGCACAGCCAACTCAACTCAATTAGCACCATGAACAAATCTTTGATCGTCTCCGTCCACTACGATTCAGGCTTTGGCTGCGAATTGATCTTCCATCCTTGCATTGCACAGGCACAACTCGGAGGTATCACCGTCTCAAGCTCCCTCAAACAGTCCCAGCCTCCTCTCCACTCAACCTACGCCGATCCAGTTTCACCCTTCACGTTATGTTATGTCATGTCATGTCATGTCATGTCATGTTGTACCACGTAGAAACAAAAGTTCAGGGTCAAGAAGATTATCAATTGATACCTGCCAGCTTTTACCACTGACCAGGTCATATATCCATATATCCTCCTCCCTACAAGAGCGTGTCGAGCTTTGGCTCCTTTTCATCACCGTAATTTCATCAGTCCTAAAAGAACAAAGAAAAGTATGCCGGACTGTACATGTAAGGAAAAATGGCCCCCAAAAGGCAAACCAGAAAACAGAGTCCAAGAGAACAACCAGAGAGAATCGAAAAATGAAAGTGAAAAGAGAAGAAAATATCGAGACCAAGAACCCGCTATATGGGGGCTGGTCTGTACTCCAAACAAAGGACGGAACACAACGTATAGTATATGTCTGCTTCCATCTGCGACATTTGCTCTTCATGTCGTGTAGCAAATGCCGTGCATCTACCTCCTTTTTTTCCACCTCAATAGGATTGTGAATCCCACCCACTAGACAATACCTGATTCGTAAGTGTAGAATAAGAACAGTGTATGGGGCGAATCGAAAAGAATGAGAGTGGTAACTCTCGTAAAAGTAGGCGAGGGCGTAAATTAAATGCCCGTCTGGCAGATAGGTCGTGCTGTAAGCGCTTCCAAATAGGACAGCATCAATGCCGTGAATGAAACGAAATGCGAAAAACTAAGAGGCGTGTATGGTATGGTACAATGAGGCAAGACTACGCCGTAGCCTCACCCCTCCTCATTCCCAATTACCTCGCCTGTGGGATGAGGATCAAGACAGAGCCACCGAGGAGTCAGCGTTCAGTGAGCGGCTTGCATCATGCCGAATCGCTCCTCTTCCAGCCGTCTCACGATATCCCGATCGCGAGCGGTTCGTGGGTCAGCATCAATGCCGAGGATCGATGAAATCCGTGTCTTGTCCTGGCCCTTGCTGTGAGCCTGGCTGTTGGCCTCCTTCTCAGCGTGTCCTGGGCTGGAGATGGGGGTGATGGGGGTCAGGGAGGAAGGGCTGCAGCAGTTGCCTGTCTTCCAAGCCTGCTCAAGAGCGGTAGGGGAGGTTGAAGGTCCATACTCGTTGGCGATGGTGGTCCAGAAAGACGCGCGGTGGGAGTAGTAGATGGAATGCAAGCGTGCCAGATCAACATGAGACGAGTTGTGGGCGGTGGGTGAAGGCACCGGCGCAGAGGCAGGGACACCAGAGCAGTCAAGGCGAAGCGGAGGCGTTGTTCGCTGGTGCGAAGCTGCTCGGCGGTGGAAAGGAGCTGGGCGCATGGAAACTTCGGCAACTGGTGTGTATGGCTGGTTTGAAACGGGGGGCGGAAGAGGCATGCCAGACGGCTTCGGGAGGATAGAAGGCAGCCTGGTCACCTCACTAGGACCAACGATGCTGGGGAGCTGGATGTGGTTTGCGCTGGTGTTGGTGTTGGTGTTGATGTTGATGTTGCAGGGAGGAGGGCTGTAGCTGCGGATGCTTCCACCGGGAGAGACTGATCGAGAGACGGTCTCCCGGGCTGGGCTTGGGGCGCTCATGTTGATAGCCTGAGGGTGTTCGTTGGAGGCACCCGAAGAGACTGAAGCAGCACGCTTGTTGCGTCGGTTGCTGCCATGGGAGAGCTGGTGGTAGTGAAGACGGCAAGCCAGCTCTGTCTTCTTGAGGTGGGCTGCAATGTATTTATAAGGCATCTTCTGAAGTCGAGTCTGGATGAGATATGACTCCTGCGGTTGGTGTTAGTGATGTGATCAACTGTACATGATTCTTGCTTCATCAACTCACCTCCTCGTCGCTCCAAGCACGCCCACCGCCAGTCGACGAAGCCTTGCGGCTCTTGGTGATGCCATAGTCGTGGCGGTCCATGGATTCCCGGGCTGGGATATAAGGCGCAGTGGCCTGTGCCATCTGGTGTGAAGGCATACCGGAGGAGCTCATTGGTCGGCAACTCATTGGTAGTTCCTCAAAGAATCCGCAATGGGGTATCGTAAAAGTTGTTAAAAAATCGAAAGCAAGATTCGCTTGCTCCAAGAATCGAAGTGTCGTTGAGATCTGGTGAAAAGGGCAGACGCGTCAAGGTCGAAGCGATGGATATCGTTCGGATAAATGGGTGAGCTGTCTAAGCCAGGGAGAAGATTGAACTCGAAATAAAGATACAGACACCGGAATGAAGTCCAAAGAATTGAAACTGTTTCGAAATAGATGTGAAACAGCACAGGATGTTTAATCCAAAAACGTTGTTTGAAAGAAGTATAAAAAATAAAAAATAAAAAAGGCCGAATCGAGTCGACTTGGTTGTGTATAAGGTATGGTAAGGAGTGTCAGCAGCCAAACCGGTTGGTCCTAGTTGGGTTGGTAATGAGCGTGATGGAGCTAGCTGCGATAAAAGCGATTCCGAAGTGAAGAAGAAGAGAAGAAGACGCAACAGCGTTCCTCAAAAGAGAAGAAGAAAAAGAAAAGAAATGGTGTTGTGTGGAGGATGACAATCCAGTGAGGAAGAGAAAGAGGAAGAGAAGTAGATAGATGGGAGGGGCAAGTGGTGTAGTAATAACTAGACAGGCCGGCCCTACAGTTTACAGCGGGATGCATACACTAGCAGCCCAGTACGGTACCTTACAGCAGCGTAGGGTCAGGTCCTTAAGGTGCGAGGGACGGGGCAGATTGCAACGGCCACGACGGTGGTGATGGTTCGGGCCATGCATGCGCATGCACTGTCAGGGACCAGGGCCCCCCGTCGTATCTGAGAGGACGGGGTCAAGAGGCGTTCCAGGCCTACGACGACACGACATGGGGGGCGCGGAGACTTGGCTTGGCTCTCTGTGTGTGCTGTGCAGTGCTGTGCTGTGCTGTGCAGTGCAGTGCAAGCAAAACATTGCAGACACACTTTGGAAACCATGGACGACCGCCTGTCTAACGCTTCACGTCTGGGACCCAAAACAAACATTCCCTCACTTGAGCCTCTCTAACGGGTCCAGCTGCTAACTCATTAGCTTAACTTAGCTTGGCTATAGTCTAGACGGCGCGGAGACGAGACTAACACAAGACAAGACCTGCGGCAAATTCAAGACACCAAGCAAGACAGTATTCATCGGCTCCGGGGTTCAGAAACAAAACCTCCAGCAATTACGCCAAACCACGAGTACGTAACCATCAATAATTAGTTAATGAGCTGTGTCATTAGAGAAAACGCCACCGATGACAATGGCTTTGATGAACTCTCAAGCCCCATCGGTGAGATCTATAACCACACTTACAAAAAGGGAATCTGGAGCGAGCGACGCCCTCCCTATACGTCCCTCACTGCCAAAAACAATTTACACAAGCTTCGTAGGGGCCCAGATTCGCCTTCTCTACTCACCCATGCCCGGCAAAACGGTCACCACCGCTCGTAGCGCCTCTCCGCTGCTCGAGAAGGAATCAGATAACCCCGGTCCATCACTGTACACAACAAGCGACACAACACGACACGACACGAATGGAGGGTGATGGATGGATGGATGGCCTTGTTTGGTAATCGGGCCTGTGCGAGCCCTTCCCAGTCCATTCTATTCCTTGGCATCTGATCTTCTTCAGAGGAGAAGGGCCAGCCGTTGAAGCCATGGCCTGTAGTCTGTAGAGTGGGCTTTGGCTCGGGACTTGCACCCATTTCCAGATAGATATCCAATCCCAATGGATCCTGTTCCTGACAGCCGCCTCTTGGTATCTTGCATATTTCTTTGACGGCGGGGTCGTGTTGCGTTGCACCGACCTCAGCTTCAGGTACACTGCACGTAATAAAGTAGTAGTACATTTTTTTTTATTTTATTTTTTTACCTTGGTTGATAGCCTTGTCCAACCCATCTGCACCCCAGGGGAAATAGCAAGGGGTCAGATATTGCTTCATAACTCGACAGTCCTTGCTTGACTTCAGAGTAGTAGCCACCTTGTGATTCATCCCACCCGCATCAGTAGAACTAGCTACTTTAGCTCCATGTGCTGTGGCAGTGATCTCATCCCAAGATGCTGGCTTCGTATAAACCAGGGCAGCTCATGAGGCTATCTGGCCCGGACGTAGCAAGTAAACACGATCGAGTCACTAGCGTGGCTGTGAGTGCAGGGCATAACTAGTAGAAGTACATGAGACAGTTATTAGCTGTAAACAAACGCACAAACACAAACATAAACGTGAGAGAGGAGGACCAGAGCGGTAATGGCAATTCCACATCGGTGAGCCCTAGACCCAACTCAAACCAGAAGGGATGTTTGGTTTGGTAAAGATAGTTAGTTTCGTTCCGTCGAACCGGCCTGTTTGCTTTTTATTGTCATATACATGTAACTGCATCTTGCTTTGACGGCTGGCACGGTGTTTGGTGGATGACATGTTGGGTGCTTTGGTGGGCAACCTTGTCATTCTCTGTTTCGTGATAGGTGGGCGCAAGATATGCCGTCCGTTTAACTCACTCGACATCCAATGCAAAACCTGCGGGACGGCAAACACCTGTTTAATTTCCATATGCAGTTAGATGTTTGCACCTGTATCTATTATACTTTTTATGTTTAATTTAATTTTGTGTTTCTCTTCTTCAATCTATTCCCGCGTCCTGTCCCACCACTGTTGAACTCTCACTCTCAACCGTGCCGTGCCGGGGTAGGCAGTTCTATCTCGCTGAGTCGTTCGTTACTCAGCCTCATTCCAAACCCAAACCCATGGGCCATTTCGCATCTTGGCTACGTATAATCAACTTGCCCATGCGCCATGATCCGTGGGTTTCGCTTTCTGCCATTCTCAAGCCAACTAATCTCGCCGCTTCCTTAGCTTCCGCCGCGCCCCAGGGTTCAGGGATTCCCCCTTGAAACCCGCTAACGCACTGGCGTAATTTCACCTCAGTATCAGGGATCAGTCCAAAAGAGATGGATAGTTGCGAGTCCGTGGGGCCCCGTGCGCTGATTGGGCGGCATATCAACGTCAAGAGACTTGACTTGGACAGCCGCTCCATCGCCAGAACCCTCACCTTGATCCCTTTGTGGGTTTCAGTGCCGCTCCGTAAGGCCAAGGTCAGCGTCAGCTGGGAATATGCCGTCCAAGACCAGGCAGGGGAGACGAGTTGATTCTGCGGCACGGCGGAAACAATCTTCCCCAGTGGCGAGGAACAAGAGGAAACATGCAGGAAACGCTGCCAGTCAAGGGCATGGACAAGCAAGCAACATGCGGATACCGAGTACGGGTACATACACACGACAGCTTCGATTCGGCAGTCTGATCGACAGCCCTTGGATCGCCAGAGTGAGGCCTTTCTTTCTCTGCGTGAAAAAAAAAAAAAAAAAAGAAGAAAAAAATCTTCCGCCTATTCTTAGAGCCCTGGTCGTCCAACTAACACCGTGGTAAGCAAGATGATCACCAGGTCGGGCGGTGAACCGTTCATCCTAGCGAGGTGTTACTGAGTCGATCTTCCCATGTCAGAGATCTTACACTTTCTTAACCCATGCTAACAGATAAGTAACATGGCATTCAGATGAAATATGCATTGTACTAGTGCCTGCAGCTTGGAAGGGTGACGACTCCCTCATCTTCGCTCTGGCGCTAAGCAGAACCCTGAATGCCTTCAGATTTGAAGCAGACATCTTATACGACACATCCTGTTTCTTCGGATAGGTGCAGTTCCGGAAACAACTCGTCGCTCCCGAGCTGACAGGAGGTGCCATGACGCCGGGTGGCTGTCGTTCCTGCGTGTGAAATGCGAAGCAGCGATCAAACACTGCCTTAGATCCGAAACCTAGGGATCTCACAATTCAAGATATGTTTTACATGTCCCTCACAAATCAGTCATCTCCGTCACATCGCCTAAAGCGCCCATGGCCAGGGTCCTGTCGAGTACCGATCTCAAGGCAAATGGGAAGCGCTAGATGGGACGAAGCATATGCTTGCCAAGTCGCAACTTTTACCTTCAAAGACATACCTCGGCAAAGTTTCAGGAGTCTGTGCGTTTTAGCTGATCCGCTTGTTTACGGAGTAGAGTAGGTAGATTCACAGGCCCCAGGGCTTCAGGATGCCCTGAAAATTGTTCTGGAACGTTGCTGTCATGTCAGGGGAAAGGCAAGAGTCCGCCGTTCTGGAAGAGTCACGGAGGGAGGCGTCAGTTCGTGTAAGCCAACCCGATGGTTCAGGGCTCAATCACCGCGGGTAATTTCGTTCGAGTTTTACATATATTGACGTTAATTTATTAAATTTTCTCAAATCTCGTTCAGCATTTCTATGGGTGATTGCATATTGTTGAGGTTGGGAGGTGGTAGCTTGAGTCTTGATCTGAAGCCTTGACACGAACATGCCGTTGTTCATGGTCGACGCCACATTTCCATATCACACGGATGGCTGGTGTTTCAATATTCACCGTTCTATTATGTGGTGGTTGTTTGAAACGCGACCGTCTTGTTTGAGATTCCCGTCACCCAGCTCTCCAAGTTCCCCTACCCAGCACCACGCCAGCAAGGGTCGTATCGCTTGGCCCTACGACTTGGACGGCGTCCAAGGAGCTCTGCAACCCGGCTGGTTTCATCCGCAGTCTGCGGTGTTTAACACGACTTTGATATAAGGTTTCGAAACTTGTAGTCCGTTGGAAAAGGCTAGAGCGCCGACGTTGCCGCCGTCTTGTCTCGACAGCCAGCACAGGCTGGGCTCACCGCAAAAGCTCGTATAGCAATCAAGGCGACCTCCACTGGAAGCTCTGGTTTTCGGAATGTATTTCCCCGATTATATTAAGGCTTGTCGGCATCCATGTTTCGTTCGGGAGAGTGCCCCGTGCTCTGTGCTTGTTGACGTGGGACATCAGGCCATCTTGCGGATGTCCTGGGATGACAAGCGCGTTTCGAAGCGGGGATCAGCAATGCTGTTGGAGTTGGTGGAGGATTTGATGGAGTTGGATGCCGGTGCCGGATCGACGTTGGTGACAGTCGTATTTGGCCATGCATGCTGCCGTTCCTTTGATCTGGTTTATCTGCTACATACAGATTACATTAGGTTCCTTTTAATCGGGCCCTAATTTGCCATGCCTAGGTTACATGTCCCATGTTGGTGCTTCATTGGTATGAATAAGTTGAATAGAAAGGGGCGTTCACTGAATAATGTGAGCGGCTTAAGGTACGTGAGCATGAATCATTGTAGACTGTGAAATAGGTAATTTAATCTTGTCATGTCTAGTGGCAGCAATGTCATTTATTACTTCTAGCATTTTGAGGTGCGTTACCCTACACTAGATGGACAGTCTTTTTGTCGGGGGCATGTGCTTCTCCCATATTGCTGTGTTGGCTAGGTACTTTTGGATATTGAATTGCGCATGTGGCTTAAATGCTTGTCTTGTTGACAGCACAGTAGAACAACAATTGTTGTGTCAAGAACAGTCGATATCAACAGTGTATGTGGGCTACGACGAAGCGGGCGTGATGGAGGTTCAGTGACGGTGTAAGCAACGGTACCGTATTCAGAAACGAATAAACCAGCCAAAAGCCTCGCCCTATACCGTCAAAACACACCACACGTCCAACATGATTTATTTCCGTTCCAGACAAAGCTATCCGCACGAAAGACTGGGTTTCCGAACTCGGATCCGACGAGGGAGAGACTTGAGAGGTACACAGGCTCAATGTCACGATCTTAGCTCGAGACGCGACCAGATTGCCGGGTACCCCGTTGTGTACTGTACAGTACCTCTCAAGTGGAGAATCGGGGCAGATCCATCATTTTGCGAGATGCGGCTCTGAGGCCAGCCATCCTTAAATGGCATGTACCCAAAAGGATATGGTAGGCTAAAAGAAACGACTACAGACGAATCAACGCATACATGCGCACGCTTTTCTCATAACTACCTAGTAATTGGGGACTGCGGGAGATACTGCCCAGCCGAGCGGGGACGACACCTTGCTATTCGCCAACAAACGAATGGCGCCGAGCTGCTTACCAAGGAATTGGTCCAAATCGTATGCCGATAAGCTGATAGACGGCAAGGCAGTCGTCGACAGAGAACTGCATTGTGTTGCCAGCATATCAACGGTCGTATATAAGTTGACTTTTCCACGATACCACAGCTCAACAAAAGGTACATGCGAGAGAGCATCAACTTAACTCGGACAATAACAAAGGGGGAAGAGTAGGCAAACTTTGTGATTTTCTTAGCAAGAGTTTAACAACATCCACCCATATATGCATGATTTTCTGGGCTGATGTATCATGAAGTTGAGACGAGTAATCTATCGACCTGTGTAAGGCCCATTAAACTGTAAGTAGTAGAACAAGAGATACCCACTACTGGCGTGTCTTGATTATTACCAGCGAGCAATTGAGCTATTGTGACCTTAAGCAGAGCCGCAATTATGGAATCAAAGAGAATAATTCTAATGTGACCTGGAAAACAGCAGAGGCTTATTTCCAAAGTGGCTTGGTGACCAACCGTGTTAGCCACACAAACGCGAGTTTTCAGTTAGCGAGCGGGGTACAACCAAGGTGAGCACGTACCTGCCAGTACTTGTTTTCTTGTTGTTTCCTGGCCAGGGCTGCAGCTAAGCTGAGTCATCATCACACTGTATTGCACTGCTCGAATTACCCTCATGTGTACAGTGTTGATATCACAAAAAACAGTGTGACCCACCAGCTTTCAGATCAGAGACGCCCCACTTAGAACCAAGGGCCGGTAGCTTTCTGTCGCGCCTGCCCAAATCCTCTCACCCATTCCATTCTCCCCTTTCCACCAAAAAAAAGGGTAACCACGACCACCTTCCCCTCCCCAGGTCCCAGCGACTTCCCAGGTCCTGTCCGAGTTACTTTGTCTCGAGGTACCATCCATCGTCGCCTCCCCAGACCTCATTTACCAATCCACCTCAACCTCTCTGGTTCATCGATCTGACAGACGGACCTGAAGTATCGATTGTACATACTCTTACAAGACCTTAATCTCCAACTTCATCCTTCCTGTGGATCCACCACATCCGCTGCTGTCGAACTGCGACCGGCAACTGCGACCAAACCTTCGTATATACGGCACGGCGTCTTGTGTCGTCACCGTCGCCAGCAAACAAGACGCGCCTTTGCTTGTTCCCCTGCGGGACTCTTATTGACTGAAGTAAGCATTTCATTATACACTGGTCCTCAACTCATCCACATTACCCATTCATCCATGCCGTCGTCATTTGTACAATTTTTTTTTCTTGGTGCGCGTCGTGTATCTTCCGTCGTTGCCGGGCTGAGATGGGGAAGTGAACCATTCACCAGGTAATCGTCCTACACTCACTCACTCCCTTATCTATCACATTTACTTTCATATACATTGCCACAACCACAGTCATACGTCTCAGACTTCAACGTACCCTCTCACCCGCGTCTTATCGCACATAACATTACGCGTGTGCTCTTTTGTTCTGCTTAGAAGTGCCTTGCCTTGCCTTGCCTTGCCTTGCCTTGCCTTGCCATAGCCCCAGCCCCAATCCCTTTCCGCTCACAAGCGTCTGCCTCCTCACCAACCACCCCAAAAAGAACGGGGTTTTGCCTTGGGTATTCACCATGGCTTCGCCTCGGCGCACGCGAAAGCAGCACGGCATCTGACCGCGCACACACGTTACAAAACACGTATCTAGCAGCGCGCACATGCAATTCAAATCATAATACGACATCATCATTTGATTACTTTTACTACTTTTACCACTTACACGTCGGTACTGATACTTAATCTAGCAATCACTGGGGGCATCGCCATTATACCAGAAAAGATCAGAGCCATTGCGACCAATTGGTACTTGCGTGGAGACAAAAAGCCGGCATACCACCACATCCTCTTCCGAATCTTACCCACCAGAGCTTGAGGCTGGGTCTCCCCTACGTCCTAGCTCCCCCAGCACAGAACTTCTCCAATACTTGCAGAGACACTCACAATACTTGTGTGTATCTGTCTCGTAGCGACTTGGTGTGCGATACTTGTACTAGTTGCTGTCAAACACGCCTGATCCTCGACGCTTATTTTGCTGACAGAGAACTGTCAAAAATTTGCCCGTGAGTACAAATCCTTTAGTTTCTTTTGCCTTGTCGTTATTGCAGGGTCTTGAATGTCCAAGCATGGCTTCTTGATGAACTGCTCTTCGCGTCCTGCGCGGTCGCGTCGGGTGCTTTATGTTCATCAACTACGACATCATCTTCGCGAACATGGACACGATGTCGGCGCAGTAGCAGAATGCTAGCAACTTAATCGATATGGCGTCCTGACCAACAATATGATACGGTTGTCTTCCTGACGATCGCAGTATCGCGACATCGAGAATGGTTGCAGCTCAGATTCAGACCCTGGTCGCGTTGACCCCCAAGCTTGAGCGCGCTGCAGACCCATGTTTGCAGCACCATCATCAGTATGATGAGTCTTGTTGTATCGCAGCTACAGTCGGGTCAGCGTCAGACAGCTTCAACATGATGTTCCTTTTCGCTGTTTCGTTCGCCAATCCTTCTGGAACTCCATCGCTAATCTGATCGCATTAGAACATGCAGCAGTGGCAAGTCGGCCCTGTCCCGGAGTATGTCTACTCTAACTCCACCCATCAGCCAAATGAAATGCAGTAAGTACATGTCCTTGAAATACTTTCTTTTCGTACTATATCGAGCGTTGACCGTTGGGTCTGGTACACAATTAGCTCTTCCCTACCATCATGTGTCGCCTGACCGTTGGTTTGACGTGGTCCTTGGTCGGGTGTCTACAAGTCATGTACTACCTGCTCTTTTACTACGTTTATAACCAGTGGCCCATCGACTCCTCAGACACAACCGGGCTACTTATTCTTCACCTTGGAGTGACTTGACTTGAATGAAGGTGGTCTGTGATTGTATTGGCCACGATGCCCAGTCACATCGACAGACAATGAGAGGCGACACTGCTAACCAGCGTGCCTTGATAGCAACCCCCACCAATACCAGAACGAAATGGCTCGTCGCAATGAGCGCATTGAGTTCCCATACGGCGCTCCTCAGCCTAATATGACACCGCAGCAGCAACAACAACAACAACAGCAGCAGCAGCAACAGCAGCATCACCCGGCTCCTGTTCAACCTCCCATGAACGTCCCACAGCAACCCCCCAATGGCCCAGCACCGCCTCAGCAGACACCTACTCCCACTCCTGCTCCAGCTGGGCGCCAGCGGAAGAGGCCAGCACCGGCCGCCGCTCCACCCCCGGCTACAGCTGCTCCTCCTGCCCCTGTCACTCCATCTCAGGTCCAACCACCTGCGACGGCACCTCCTGCACCACAGACCGTAACCCAGCCGCCCCCTCAGGCCCCAACAGATGATGCAAACGCAACAGCAGTTGCACCTCCCCCCGCCAAGAAGAGCCGCACCAACACGCCCTGGACGCCTCAAGAAGAACTTCGATTGAAGCAGATGCGAGACGCTGGCAATAGCTGGGCAGAGATTGCTAAGGTCAGGTTTATTGTAGGAATTAATCGTGGCTTACGTACTAATCATGACTACAGACTTTCCCTACACGAACAGAAGGATCTGTCAAGAAGCATTGGTATAAGGTATATCTCACAAGCTGGGTCATGATGTCAAGGGATGAATATCTAACTGGACTTAGGACATGCATTATGCCGAGTTTGCTGAGGACGAGGTAATTACTGTCTTCCCTTCCTATCGATCAACCAAGCTGACCTCCCCTTTATCAGAGTCAAGCGTTATTGAACGCAATTAAGGACTACGAGAACAACAAGTGGAAGGTGATTGGTCAGAAGGTCGGCAAGCCTGCCAAGGTACGTTATGTCATCCATACAATGTCTAAGTTGCATACAAGCTGCTAACAATTGATGTAGGCTTGTGAGCAGTATGCCAAGGAACACTTTCCCGGTATGACCACAAATCTTCTGCTAACCGCGGAAATCCGGTGACAATGATTGAACTAACGCCTTAACAGATCTATTTGCCAACTCCAAGGGCAGATAAGTCAAATTGTTTGTTTGCGATGTCGACTCTGATCACTCCGCAACGCGTCTAAAGCCCTTAGGCTGAGTGACGGAACTGTTACAACTTGCCTTTGCTCGAAAGACATTTGCAACAGAAGAGAAAGACAAAGCACCAAAAAACATTGGGAAAATTCAGCAGTGGCGTTCTCTTGCAGACTTTACCCGGGGAAACCGTTTAATGTTTGATATCTTCTGGACTTCTTTCTGTATTTTTTCTTCTCACGACACAGGCGGACACCATTTTCACCAGGCTTGTTATCACTCTTTAGGACCAGACGGCCAGGATCGGGGTTTGACGGGACGGTTGGCATGGCTGCGCGATAAAGCTGAGGGGTGGAAAACTGGGACTCGCTGTCAACACTTGTTGTATTGGGGTACGCGAAATAAGTGTTATGGCAGGAGCTGAGGTTCAGGAGAGAATGTGGTTAAAATCATGGGGGTGAAGGAGTATGGACTGTTGAAGTTGAGTACGAATTGATACCTCGATGTAATGGGGACGTACAAAGGACGTGGAAGGAAGACATGTCGTTTCGAGACGGGACGAGGTGAATTATGACGGGTTTCTCGTTGCTTCTCTTGATCTCTCCTTTTCTCAACCCTTGGGCTGAGGAAGGGTGAGATGGTTCGAATTAGGTTCGGTTACTTATACCCCAAATGCCTGGAGTTGATTCCTTGCGCGCGCGAACGAAATGACCATTTTGAGCGATAATTGTGATGTTGACTGACGGAGCAATTGAAGTTGTGGTAACATGGAGATGTCAGAATGTTTGATGGTCTGTGTCGAGTAGCATTGACCAGGATGAGGTGTCAGGCTGTCAGGTCAGACACCCTTGTCGTGTGTAGTTGTGGCGTCGAGCGCCAGGCGGAATGAGGTGCATTGTGCGACTGTGTCTGGAGCATTTGAGTTTAAGAGGCGGAAATGTCAACGTCAATGCATGCATAATGGCGTCGAAGGGTTTTGGAAGGTTGTCAGAGTTGTATAAGTGGTGTGGTATGTATATACAGGACCAATACTTACTTACCTACTACATCTGGCGGGTACGAAACGGCAAAATTGGACCGGAATTGAAGGAGCTGGTACGTATCGCGACGGCAGGGATGACGAGTCTGGAGTCTGGGGTGATGTGTGTGTTATGCATGTTGGTTTGGTTCTGTCAATGCACGTAGGCACGGTCCTGACTGCAGATGAAGAAGAATGAGTATCATGTTATCATTAACTGATCAGAGGCTAGGTTTTTACCGCACATGGATGAGACGGGATATAAATTAATACGACGGGAATTGTGACGATTATGCCAAACTCAATCGATTTTGGTGAGGTTACAGTGGCTGCAGTGCAGGCATGGATATTTAACAGGACAGCACCAACAGCGCCAAGAATTCTAGGCAGTTGGAGGATGGATTGTGGATTTATGATCAACCCTTGCTTTATTTGGTCAGTACCAAGGAGTAGGTACATAGTAGTAGTTGCTTTATCTCGATGTTGATTCGCAGCTCGTCTGCTCGTATACGGAGTATGTACCTCAGTGGCAGACGAGTCTACAGTAACATCGGCTGTATCGAAATCAGGGGCCGGCCGGGGCCCGATGACCGCGTGATGGCAAGCGAGACGATCGCCAAGTTTGGCAGGGCCGTGATTGGCGGTTGCAAGGCTAGGGAGGAGCTTGGACTCTTCAATCTTCAGAGTGGTTAGTGCCTCGCGCCTTTACGAAAATGTCTGGAGTCTCGGCACGAGGTCCGCTTTGAGGGGGGAGGGCGGCCCTTTCCCTTTCTCTGCTCTTAGTCCTTTTGGTCGGTCGTGCGCTGATTTCTGTAATCTCTCTTCTCTTGACTTTTTGATTTGTGCAGATATTCCTGTTTGCCATCCGTTATCACCTCTCTCGTTATCATCCTTCTTTTTCTGCCCTTGATCTTTTATCGACGAGACAAGGGTTGGAAGAAAGAGATATCGGTGGCACGACACACTCGCTCCCCTGTTACACAGCGATTCAAAGACGCTCCCGATCGACCGAAACGCTCATACGCGACAGATTTCTTCATCGAGCATTCGCTTCATGTTGTTTGTCTTTTGAATACCCTTCCACTTTCGTCAAGAGGGAAGTCATACGGACACAAGGGAGCATATCAACGAGGACGCGCAAACTGCATTGCGGCACACATTCCAGCACCTTTCGATATCAGCAGCCAACATCTACCCTAATAAACGGCTGCTGCACACATACACATTGATCTAAAACAGCAACAATAAACAACCCAAGTCGCTCGCTTGCTGGGTTGTTTTTGACTGCTATTCCTCCGTTGCCTCAGTCGCTACCTCTCATCCATACCCGATACCCGATAATCCGACCAGCTCGCTCCCCCTTCCGCGGCTGTCGTTTAATATCGACATCCACACGCTTTATTCGATTATCTTAGTCTCTATTCATAATGTTGCGGTCTCTCGTTGTTGCCGCCCTCATGGGCGCCAGCTCTGTCGCCGCTGTCAAGTGCACACACGACAGCCACTGTCCTAAAGAAGCTCCCTGCTGCTCCAGTATGCTCCCATTTCCGCGCAATTCTGAGCTGTCTTGATATCTAACATGCTCCAGCCTACGGTGACTGCGGTGTCGGTGCCTTCTGCCTTGGTGGTTGCGATCCCACCATGTCCTTCTCACTCGACTCTTGCGTTCCTGCTCCTGTCTGTGTGGATCGCAAAATGAAGATGAACTCACTTGATCGAATTGCCGATATTGGCAAGTACCTCGGTGATTCATCAAAGTCCGACTGGGTCGCTCAGGGCGAGCCCGTCATATTCAAGGATAACACTCTTCTTACCATGCCCAAGGACAGCGTCGGTACTCTCCTGTCCTCCACTGTCTACATGTGGTATGGAAATGTCAAGGCTCGCTTCAAGACCAGTCGTGGCGCTGGTGTTATCACTGCATTCATTCTCTTCTCCGATGTCAAGGATGAAATTGATTACGAGTTTGTTGGTACCGAACTTGGCGATGCTCAGACCAACTATTACTTCCAGGGCATCACAAATTGTAAGTTATCCTGGAGTGTCACACAGCAGGGTACCCCCTGGACGTGACACAGCATCGCATCTTGACGTGATGCTTTATATGTGCATGACAGGGCTAACACTGCAATAGACGAGAACTCTGAGAACATCACACTCTCTGACACTTTTGCCAACTTTCACGACTACGAAATCCGCTGGACACCTGACAAGATTGAGTGGTGGGTCGATGGCAAGCTTGGCCGCACCCTGGAAAAGAAGGAGACCTGGAACGACACCTCCAAGAACTTCATGTTCCCCCAGACTCCCTCTCGCGTTCAGCTCTCGCTATGGCCCGGTGGTAAGGAGGGCAACGCAGAAGGCACAGTAGCATGGGCTGGAGGCGCGATCGACTGGGACTCTGAAGATATCCAGAAGACCGGCTACTACTACGCCACCTTTTCCGACGTTGAGATCGAGTGCTACAAGACCAAGACTGCCCCCGGCACCAACTCGGGCAAGAGCTACTGGTACAAGGACGAGCGCGGCACCAACGACACGATTGTCGATGGCGACAAGAGGCACACCATTGCTTCTCTCACGGCCACCGGCACTGACATGGACAAGGGAAAGAAGAAGGAGGACAAGAGTGATAAGGATGATGACAAGGACAAGGACAAGGATAAGGATGACAAAGATAAGGGCAAGGACAAGGACGACGACGACGACGATGACCCTGCATCTATTCCCGGTGGTGTTAGCGGCGCTCCTTCAGACGACCACAGCGGAGATGACGGTAGTAGCTCGGGAGGCTCAGGCGGCTCAGGCAAGACTCCAAGCGGCAACCCTGACGGCGATTCGAACGATGCTGAGCCCGCCGACACGACCAACTGCGACACAAGCAGCTTTAACCAGGAATGCTCCAGCGGATCTAGTCAGAAGAGTTCTGAGGAGAGCGGAAATGGCTCTAGCGCCGGCTCACGGAACGGTGCTAGTGCTCTGGCCATCATTATTGCTGGTGCTGCTCTGTTCTGGCTGTAAGGCTCTTGGGCGGGCCACTTTGTTTGTTTGTTTGATGCCTCATCCTGCGATTCCTTCCCATTGACGTCTCTCACTTCTTTTTCTTCATCTTTATATGGGACTTGACTGGACTTGTTTCCTTTTCTGCATAGTCATGGCGGGTGAGCTTTGAGTTTTGTATGTAATTCTTAACTTTCTTGTGTGTATATTTCGTCAGTAGAGGGATTGATAATGGTGAAGGGTTTTGTATGGACTGCGATACTTGCTGTTGAATATTGTTTAAGTAATAGGTTTCTTGCTGTGCATGTAGGTAATGGTGTCGGAGGAGTCATGTCGGTCCTTATATCTAAAGCGCGGTTGTGTCTAGAGCCAACTGATTGATTTGTGTAAGCCCGTGATGATGAAGTTGTGGATACTGGTTGGATTTCATGGCAAGCTCAGGATGCATGATAGTGGTGCTAAAATCTCACGCTTTGGAAATGGCAGGAACGAAGGATTCTCTGGCAAGATGACCATGACCATGACCATGATCATTATCGTTCAGCCCTACTGGAACAGCAGAAAACAGCAAGTGCCAAGGGCCACTTCTCTACGGATAGTCCAATCCTTTAACAGCTTGGCAATCCTGTGTAAACGCCGACGCGCTCCCCTGCAGCTTAAGCGCTGAGGCTTTGGTTTCAAGATATCGGGTGTTGGCCGCCCACAGCCAATTGACGGTGAAACGAGGAAACGACTGGCCAGCAGAGCCTCTCCCTCTTGTTCCTGAGGCTTTTTGGACCGCTGTTTGCTTTGTCCTGTACTCTGTAGCACAGCCCCTTGTTCGCTGACCCCTGGATCAGCCAAAGGCCCAAAGGTCAAAGGACCAGCCGTGGCCCAATCTATTTCCAGGTACTGACTGTCCCTGCGCCTCCGCCGAATGTTCAGTGGACAAGGGTGTGTTTGACAAGATGATCACTCCAACTGCTTGTTTCTCTGGGCCAACAAGTCTCTGATCCAGAGTCAGGAACAGAAGGAGAGCCAGAGTGAGTGAGTGATGGGACCGTCCGTTGCGGCTGAGGCTGACCTATATATTACACCCCAGCCCGTCATCCATGAATAGACCCTTCACTTCTTCACAGCCTCAGCGATCCTTTGAACCTCCAGCCTCCCCTTCATTAAACTTAGTCCATAAGCTTGTTTTTTCTTAAAAGTTCGGACCGGGTCCTGTCTTTTTCGCTCCCGCATTTTCTGCTATACTCCCCTTCCCTTCCTTTCGCTTTGATACCCTATCGGCATTGACTGTCGATCAATCGATCGTTTTATATACCTACCACGACTTGAAACGAATCACGCTTCATCATGAAGTTCACACCCGCCGGCCTCATGGCCGCTCTCGCAGCCTCCGTCTCTGCCATGCCTCACGTCGCCCGCGGCTCATACCCTGCCGCCTCTGCCTCTTCCTCACCAGCGCGTATCCTGCTGGGTAATTCGGGCCACATCTACATCGCCGACTTCTCCCACAAGACGGGCAAGTTTGAGCTCACTCTCAAGCAGGAGGTCGAGGGCGGCAACTCGTGGATGGCCTATGCCGGGTCCAACCTCCTCTACGCCGTCGACGAGAACTCGGCTGAGTTGCGTCTCTTTGAGCTCGACCTCGCCGCCAACAAGCTCAAGCTCAAGACCAAGAAGGAGGGCAGCGTTGGCGTCGTCCACCTCGAGTTCAACACCAAAAAGACCCGTCTCGTCGGCGCTGCCTATGGAAACGGCACCATCGATGTGTGGAACACTGAGAACGGCGGCCTCGAGCTCGTCAAGACTCTCAAGTCTCCTGGCAAACTCGGCCCCAACAAGGAGCGCCAGGCTGCATCTCATCCTCACCAGGCCGTCCTCGACCCTTCAGGCCGCTACTTTGCCGTCAATGACCTTGGCACCGACTCTGTTGTGGTCATCGACTCCAAGGACGACGCCTACAAGATCGCAAAGAACATCCCCGTCGAGGCTGGCTGCGGTCCTCGCCACGGCGTCTTCTACCCCAGCGGCGGTGACAAGGCCACTCACTACATCGTCGGCTGCGAGCTGACCAACCAGGCCCTCGTCTACTCCGTCACCTACGAGGCCAACACCCTCGCTTTCAAGCACAACCAGTCCATCTCTAGCTACGGCAAGGACGCACCCGCCGCGACGCCCAAGAAGGCCGCTGTCGGTGAAGTCATCCTCGCTCCCAACAACAAGGACCTCTACATCTCGAACCGTCTCTCCGGAAACGACACCGACTCCATCGCCCACTTCACCGTTGCCGACTGCGGCAAGCTCACCTACGTCGGCACCGTCTCCTCAGGCGGTCTGCTGCCCCGTATGATGAGCTTCAGCGCCACCGCCCAGCACGTCTTTGTGGGTAACCAGGACGGTCCCAACGGCCTGGTTGCGCTGAAGCGAGGCGCCGACGGCAAGCTGAATGAGAAGCCCGTGGCCACCCTCGCAGGCTCCGAGTTTGGTGAGCCTCAGTTTGGGCCTCAGTTTGTGCAGCAGATCATCGTCAAGTAATGCTTTGCCTTGACCTGTTGAGTGAGAGCCAGTATGAACAGCATTTTCAACGGCGCTTTTGGTGTTTCTTGAGTTGATGGGGTAGTATCTTCTTGTCCACTTGATGTTGGATTTGAAAGGCAAGATGAGCTTTTAGCATTCTATTAGTGAAAAATTGATGGTTTCTTTATACCCTGGTAAACGCCTCGTCATTTGCGATTAAACGTGTTGCCATGTATACTCCAGGATGCTTTTCCGGCCATGTCGACTTCTTGCTGCTTGCCCTTCTGTCTCATAGTCATAAAGATATATTCATCTTTCTGTTTCCCATCTCTTCTGCCTAACCTTTTGGTTGAAAGCATAGGCCAGCTCATAAGACCTGTGACTGGAGCCAGCCATGCATGTATAGTATCGCAACATTCATATCCTCCTTCTATTTTAGGATGATCAGTCTGAATCTGAATCGCTCGCCATACCGGCTCCTCCACGCCCTGACGTATCCTCCAACCGCTCCTGCACTTGCCTGTACTCTTCATCAAGCAAGTCTGGATAATCACATTTATGCGCCGTCTCAAAGTCGACCAAGACAGCATCACCGTCATCCCGAATCAGGAAGTTGTGCTTGTTGATGTCTCCGTGGAGGATGCCCAGCTCGTGCAACTTGCGCAAGCTACTCTGGCACGCAACCAGGTCTTGGGGCTCCGCGTTCCGGGACCCAGGTATCTCCTCGATCAGGAACCCGATGACACGGCCGTTCTCGTGGATGTGACCAAGAAACGCTGGGCCGATACCCCGGCCGTGGATCCACTGGTACGAGGTTGTCTCGGCTGCGAAGTAAGGAATCTCCCATGGGAACTGGGCAAACTTGGCCAGAACGGCTTGCTTAAAGGTTGGATGTGTTACGCGGTATAGTGTCTGTCGTACGCGCTCAATATGGTGAAGCTCGAGATGGTCTATTATGGTCTCATGCCAGATGTTGCCAATACCGGGCAGACTGCTTCTCCTTGTCTCGCAGAAGAATGGCTTCCCTGTATGCCCGTCCTTGCCCACCCGTCCTTCATTCCAATCGCCTGGGGGGAACACTGGGAGCTGTGGGAGCAGCACAGGTTCATATTTACGGTCCTCGGGAGCAACAAGCCCGCCATCTAGTGTCACGTATCTGACATGAGCACCGTCGACGAGGAAGCGGTACTCGCTCTTTTCATCTTGTTCTGGGTCGGCTAGAGCGGCGAGTAGCTTGACGTTGTTGTTGTGTTTCATGATATAGGTCCCAGAGCCGGCGATGCTTTAAACGAGTATCATGAAACAATCAAGATAGAGAAAACTTGGGAGCAAGTCCCGTATATGCCGAGCAAAAATATGTTCTTTGAGGTTGATGGTAAGACGTGGGGCTGACTGAGGTGGGAGCCGCTTGTTGTAATGGAGATTAAGTCAATTAACCAACCAACCACGTGTGGAGAGAGGATTGAGGACCAAAAGCTGGCGAGAGAATGGAGATGCAGGGCATATAAGAGGAAATATATCTCTTTGAGGCCCTGTATCAAGGGGTGTAGCGGCTTTCGGTAATCTTGAAGTGCGCTTGGACTGGTAGAGCATCGCATCGCATGGCGTCGTCCGGGACATGGGCAGAGCAACCCCCCAGGAATAGAAATAGGCGGGGAGGTTGTGGTGTTTGTTGTTGGTCTGATAATTCTCCGGTCCATGCTAGAGAGACATGGACAAAAGCTTGTCAACCTTTCTAGGCTCGATCATGTAAAGCAATGCGGGTTGAGTGCAGCTCATGTCGAGGCTTCATTTGGGACTTGATCAACTATCGATAGAGATAGCGCGGGCCCGGTGGTACCGTAACTGTAACCGTACCTAGCATCCGGGTGGGACTTGACTCTGCCGATAGGTCTCGAATCCGCTCCGCCGAGTCATGGCCCTGTCTTCCATGTTTGTCCAGGTGAGGCGGCCCATCCCCTGACGGCTCACAAGGGGGTTGCAGGGGGTAGTTATAGCATCACAAGATCCGGTCGAGTTGGGGCGGTAGTCTCAATTATCATCGAGCTGTCATGTGGAAGAAGGAAGAAAAACGGAGTCTGGCGATGTCATTGAAAGAGTTGAGCCTGAGGCGCCAGGACCCTTCTGAGGCTCTGGCTTTTGGACGGGAGAACCCGTGACCTAGACTTATACTACGTGCATACATTTTGTTACAGTAATAAGCAAGTACAATATCTGCAGCCCAATCACGTATTATTCGAATGGTGTCGTACGATTGGTAACGAGGCGTTCGCCGAATGCCTCAATGGACGGTTGATGCGTTGTCAATTAAGCCACAGCAGATACAGCCTTTTCTAGCCACCCAAGTTGTTTCTCTACATACAATCAACATTGTATATACTCTACTTGCTAAGCAACTCTCACCTCACACAGCAGCGCAGTCTCACCCCCCAGCACAAGACTCGCCTCAGATCTACATGATTGGAACCAGAAAGCACAGCACGTCTTACTCCAGATTCCTACCCCGAGTCTGGCACACTTGTTGTCGGCCTGCAGCGGCATATGCATGCATCCTCCCCCATTGAGCGTTGCTCAAGTTAAAGAAACCTCTGGTCTACAGAGTACAGTACACTCTCACATCATGGTCATCGCCGTCTTTGTGCTTATATACGTGCCATCTCTAGGTTCTGTCCAAGTGGACGGGCATCTCTTATCCTGTACAATGTATGAATACCTCGGGATCGTTGGGCGCCATTTTCTGCTTCTTCCTTGATGTTTTAACTATTCCTCTCTTCATTTACACCCGCGATTGGATGTATATCCCAATTGTTTCACGTCATCTGCATGTCTCCGTGGCTGATGCCCAAAGCCATGGATCCCTCATATTGGCCTCTCTTGAACCACTTGTAAAGCTGTTGCAAGGCTTCTCCAGCCAGTCTACAGTCTTACTCGGCAAGAGACAGTTCTCTGATAACCCATCCCGCAACAACAACATCAAGATTGGGCTCATTGTCGGCTTATCTATCGCTGTGTTCCTGGCCATCGTCATCACCTTTCTCTACTACTACTGCGCCTCTGCACGTTTTACATACAAGAAGAAGAGACGACATCGCCATCCGCACCATCATAATCATCATCACCACCACCACCACCACCATCACCACAGGAGGCACAAGTCGCTTAGTAGTGGAGGCTCACGACATTCTGACAGAAGTGCTGCACCGCCTTCGCCTAAGCCCCCCCCTGAAGAGCCTCCGCCCAAGGATAAGCCAGCAGAGGGATAGCAAGGGAAAAGAGGTGCAGCTGTTAAGCTCCTGGTAGGTGGTTGTTGTTCCGCTCAATGATTATCTTTCTTTACTTGCAAAAGTTGGCAGCATCGCTAACACCTTAGACACAGATCTTTAATTTTGTCTTTCATTTATCTTGTTTGCTACGGACCGGGTAAGCAAATCAGGGGTATGGTTTCGTAGTGCAACTGGCATAGAGGCATGGTATTTTTTGTGCCCAATTTACCAGTGTCTCTTGCTATTTTGAAAAAGACCTCCTTTTTCCTAATACACTCTCATGTGCTAGACTGACATAGGGCCTTGTCGAGCATTTGCAGGCCTGCCTCGCTTCCTATCGCGCTGTCCAAAGAAACGAGCCCCATGAATCTGAGGCGCATTCATCTCATTCGGGGGTTGAATGCCATGCCCACGTAGACGTGTCCAAGCGTTTGGAATCTGAAGCACAGGTTCGGGCTGCTGCGGTACTAAGTCGTTCGAACCATCGCGAGTGTGATGACGATGGTCTTTTGTTGGCCGATGACTGCGATCCCGTCTGTGGTGAAGTTTCTCATGTCGACAATTTGGATGATGCCGAACTCGACGGTGTTGATGCTTTCGATGAGCATGTCTAGCACCAAGAGGCTCGGATTGACTCTGTTCAACATTGGTGCTCATGCGAGTAACCGTACGACGTCGATGAGAATGATGATGGTGATGGTGATGATGATTTTGACGCTTTTGACGCTTCCGCAACTTGATTCGAGTGAAAGCATGCCAATTCCACAAGTACAGCCCAATGCCAACAATGGTCGCGAGCAGCGTCAAGCCTATCACGACACCCAAGACGCTAGGACTTGTATCTCGACGATGAAGCATATGGAGTTTTTTGGAAAGGAGAGATTTGGCATCGTGGATAGACTGATGTGAATCGGTCTCTAGTATTTGGTTACTTGCTCTGTGAACGTTGATCGAGCTGATGTAGTTGATAGGAGGCATCTTGAACAGGTTGACTGGTTCTTGGTATTAACTTCTCGTAAGCAGTGTCTTTATACTGATAGCTCATGGTATTATTCATTATCCAACTTGGTGCTTTACAACCATGACAACAACCTAGCAATCACAATCTCACGTGTCTATTGCTTCCATCCCATTGCAAACAGTCGTCTTGCCGGTGCAGACGAGGGTTTGGTCAAACATCTGGATAATACTGATTGCTATGCAGTCACAAACACATTCTAGAAGATTGCCTTTTAAGATAGACCATCATGTTTGCGAGATACAAAGCAGCCAATCAACAAGAGCAACTATAACAACCGTCTAAAAACACCGAATACATGTCAACCAAAGAAATCTATCCTCTATCGCTGCTCCCGTCTCCTATCCCTCTGCCTCCTCCGTGCCTCCGCCTCCGCATCGCCCTCCTGCAACCCCCTGATCTGGCCGAGCGTGCTCCCAATGATATCCTGCAGCCTCCCGCCCTTGCGAACAAAGCGGTCGTAGAACTCGCAGTCGCGGTGCTGCGCGCCTCGGGAGTTGAGAGAGATGATGGTGCTAGACATGGCTTCGAGCTCTGTCTTGAGCGTCTTGAGGTCTAGATCACGCTTGTAGCGACGTTGGCGACGGCGTCGTCTGCGCTCTTCGCGATCTTCCTTCTCTTGCTCTCCCCCCTTCTCTGAATCGCGACGACCTCGTGACTCGGAGGGCGGACGGGCATAGGCTTCCTCTTGACGTCGGGGGTCGTAGTATGGTTCTGCAAAAGTCACGCGATGGCGTCGCCTCTTGCGTCTCTCCTTATCAGATCCATACTTATCTCCATCATCGTCTATACCCCTACTTCTCTGACCACCCCTGTCTCTATCCTTCCCTTTATCTCTCTTTCTCTTCTTGTCCCTCTTTCGATAGTCATCCCTCCTTGGCTGTTCATTCTTGCCGCCCAACATACCAAGCACAAACTCGGCCACGCCGCGAAAGTCGTCTGGGTTGATCTGGTTGCCGCTCCGGGGACTATCGCGAGTACGATTCTCAGAAGAAGACTGACCCATTGCTCGCTTGGCAGCTGATCTTGCAGCTGACTTGGCCAGGTTCTTAGCAAAAGTCTCCATGAAACTTGGGTCCTCGGGGGGTCGAGCACGCGAGGACTGGTCAGGACGACCAAAAAACTGCTCAGCGAACTTGTCCATGGGTTCTTCTTCAGGATCCTCTGTGAGGTGGCTCAGAAGAGTCTTTGAGATGAAGTAGAGAAGCAGTGAACAGAGGTGATGCTCGTCGTCGCTGTCGTACTCGTCGTCTGGGTTGTCAAACTTGTCTTTAGCTGCAGACTTCGTATCGTCTTGAACCTCTCCTACTTGCGTCTCCTCGGGCTCTTCTTCGGGCTCCTGCTTGATCTCTGGGTCTTTGTTAGAGATGGAGTCGTGAGTTGCAGCAACGTTGTTGCTTTGTCCCTCGACTACTTCTCCAGACCCAACAGAAATATGCTCCAGTGTGCAAAACTATGATAAAATCGGAAACAAAGGGTTAGAATAACAAGGCACTAGGAAGCCAAGAAGGAGGAAAGAATTTGTGTAGCAAATATGCAGTCAGTCGCCTATCAGCTGTATGTATACTCTGTGACACCAAAACAACATAGCGACAACAGCCACCGACTGGCTAACCACTTGTTTAAATACTGCATCATTCAGAAGCAAACTCATTATTGGGCCCATGAGGTACAAAGTCAGGTGAGCCGCGTCAGGTTCGCGATGGTTGAGACGTGAATGATAAAATGTATAGGCGTAAGGTCACGCGCCTGGTGCGGCAATGCAGGAACATGACCGCACTGAGACATGACCATGATCAAAAACTTGCGCCAAGTGATCGATTTGATCCTTAACATATAAAGACCTGACTAGGCAAGATGATGGAGTTTCATATATTTTGGGATATTTAAACTACCGTGATTGACTTTATGTCAGGCTTGTGCATCATATGCTAGTTTTCTCTGATACCTCTATTAAAACACAGCCAACCAGACTCCATCATGCCCTTCATTGCTTTGGCTTGGCTGCCTCATAGCATCCATGTCATATATACTGTAGTAGTATTCGTGTCCTACTACCTCCCAAACGCCATTATTAATGCAACTCTTTTACCGCCAAGCCCATAGCACAACAAACATGTGAGGCGTAAACTTAGCTCAACAACTCCTTAATGTCTTCGATGCGCTGAAGTTTCTTTTCCTCATCGTTCATCATGCCTAGTGAAGTCGCACTGGTACAAAGGTTAGCCATGACTCTCAACACATTCACTAGACTGCACTCACATGAACTTCTTCCGCTCCTGAACCTTCAACATCCGCTCTTCCACACTTTCCTTGACCACAAACCTTTTGACTTGTACTTCCGACTCTTGACCCATCCTGTGCACTCGATCGATGGCTTGAGCCTCGACCGCAAAACTCCACCAAGGATCCATCATGAATACTCGTCCAGCGCTGGTTAGATTGAGTCCAACACCTCCAGCACGCAGACTAAGTAAAAGCACCGTGAAGCCTTTCCTCTCGGTAAACTCATTAAGCACTGCTGCTCGAGCTTTCTGAGCCATCGACCCGTCTAGTCGCAGAAACTTGATGTTTGCGCGGCCAAGTGCCGGCTCAATAAGGCTGAGGAAAGAGGTGAACTGAGAAAACACTACTGACTTCATCTTGGGGTGCTCTCGCCTGAGGTTTCGCAACTCAGACATTAGTGCAACCACCTTTGCTGATGAAGCGTTGACCCCAACTCGCTGCAAGCTAATCTTTGATTTCTTCGATATCTTGTCAGGATCATCTTCATGCCGAACAACTTCAAACAGGTCTCGCTTGTTGAGTGGTTCTCGGCAGTTGAAGCATCGAGGTGTCTCTCCCTTGTCAGTTTGATGCTTGATGTAATCAAGCAAACACTTTTTGCATGCTGAGTGCCAGCAACCCGTGACGGTTTGGTCATTCATAGGCTCCTCAAAACACAAAGGACACTCGTTTTCCGCCTCATCACGAATCTGCTCCAGTGCGTGAGCGCCAAAGGTCTGATTAGTCTCTTTGGAAGCTTCATCTGTCTCTGCCGTAAATGAGGTGATAAGGGATTCAAGATCCATGTCGTCTACAAGCCCAGCAGCTGCGTCGGCAGCGGCTCCAGCTTCCTCCTCATCCGCCACAATGTCGCGATTGCGGACGAGAATAGGGTGACAACAAGATTGACGGAGACGTAAAATTTGTGCAAAGATGGTAGTAAAGGCCTTCATCACAGTGCCAGCCTCAACATTCTGGGAAAATGTCCGTTTCGCCTTATTGAAGATGTAATCGTACACATCCCGCTCCGTCTCCGACAGCTCCACGTCCACAATTTCGATTTGTTTAGGCGGTAGAAGTACAAGGGGCTTGCCGTCGGGCGTTTTCATATCCTTTGTACGTCGGAGTACAAGAGGCTCTAGAACCGTTTGCACAACATCCAAGGCCCGCACGAATTCCCCAGACTCAAAAGGCACAGTGATGAACGTTCGCCAGAATGAAAAGTTGTTCCATGGTTCCACGCCCAAGAATCTGACCAGACTGAACAGATCTTCCAATTTGTTGACAATAGGAGTTCCAGTCAAAGCCCAGCGATGGTTGGCTGAGATCTCATAACAAGCCTTTGCCGTCTTGGACGACCTGTTTTTGATGTGATGCGCTTCGTCGATGATGATACGGAAGAAGTTGAGCGAGAAAAGACCGTTATGAAAGCTCTTGTCTCCGTTCCTGGCGGCGATGCTAGTGAACTCGGATAAGACAACACCATAACTGGTGATCACTAGATCTGGGGCATTGGCCGCGTTAGATGCACAGCAAAGCGCTTGTAGGTTGTTTGCCTTTTCGTTGCCGTAGTATAACTCGATCTTCATGGTTCCCGCCTTGGAAGCCTTTTCCGCTTCGCTCTGCCATTGAGACAACAGCGACATGGGCGCTACCACTAACGTTGTGCAAGGTGCATCAAGAACCGACTCAGAATTTTTGCTTAGCCTTTTGAGTTGATTTACGCTCGTGATCTCGGTGGCTGATCGACAAGCTTTATGGGCAACCTCGGACTTATGCGTATGGACCAAGCTCAGCATTTGAATTGTCTTGCCCAGACCCATCTCATCAGCGAGGATACCACCCAAACAATGCTGTTCTTGAACAGGAAAGTCAAGCGATAGGTCACCAGAATACGGGTTAACATAGAACTTCGGCTGCCCCTCGACCTGTGGTAAGTCTTTGTCGTCAACGTCCTTTAACGGCCAAGAATACTCCTCCCAAAGCGGGTGCATTGATGGTTCCCGGTTGCTTTTCTCATCCTTCTCTTTCGCCATCATCCAGTGCAACGCTTGCTTCTGGTACGTGCGCAGTGTCATGGAAAATGTGTCTGCCGGTTCTGCTTCAGGAGTGCTAAAGTCGAAAGATTGCGCCTTTTTGTAAAGCGCATCGAGTTGATCTTGTTCTAGCTCCTCCCCTTCCTCGGTATCAGATGATGGGGACGACTCAGCCTCTTTGCCATTGCCATTCGTCTTCTTGGCCTCATTTTGCTTTTGCTCGTCTTGTTCAGCGGCCTGGAGCAGCCCTTTACGGCCATCTTTAGCAGTAGCATTCGCCATGGTGGGTTGTAAGTTGATCTCTTGAAACAACTTTACCAAAGCCACCTGACGCAATCGAAGAGTTTTTTCGTCGCTTGTCTCGTTCTGTTCAAAGAAAACAGCTGACCGATCGTCAGCGAGCTGAAAAGAACGATTAAAAAAGGCCGAGTTGAGTAATGAGCATCGCAATTGTAGAAATACTGTATCGTTTGTTCGGAGTCGTTCAGGGGCATAAACGACGGTTCCCTCGAACCTGCACACCTTTTCGTCGATCAAAACGGACACCCAATTTGCCGCCTCTTTGGCGAGTCGTCCAACTTCTGTGCCATTTTGAGTAGTGAAGCGCACTATGACATCGGCTCGTTTTGAAGCAGCTGCAAACCCTCTCGAAGGAGTAGCAGAACCAAGTTTTCCCCTTGTTTTGGCTGGCCGTGGCTGTATTTTTTGTCGCTCGATTTTGACGACATCGCCATGCTTCAGTACATTGGTTCCGCTCCGTGTAGCCCATCCTTCGACGCCAAAAGCACCGATGTAGCGCTCTCTTGGAATCCTTTTCGATTCGAGGGTAGGTGGTTTTCGCTCACTGGAAAAGTTGGGTGTGCGACTTGAATTGGTGGCGACGGGTCTTGATGGAGTTGGCCATGACGACTTCTTCATGAACTTCTTATATGTCCCGTCAAAGTACATGTTGACAGCTCGTTCGAGATCATCTCCGCAATGGTTTCTAATAGCTTCAAGAATATCGGCAGAGACTTTATCACCGATAAAAGCCTCGAAGGTGTCTTGGTCGAAGGATACGGAAGATTCAGGTTGGGGCGGCGTTGGAGGCTGCAGTTGGGGCTGTCGTGATTGTTCATTGGTAGATTGTCCAGTTGGAGAGTTTCGGCCGTCGGTTTCTTGTTTTATATCATCTTCATCTTTAAAGAATCGCTTTCGTGGCGGTAGCGGGGAGTTGTCATGAGAGCTAAGTAGTGCCGGATCAGAACACGCTTCATCAGGGTCGGCAAAGAATCTTCGTTTTTTGGCGGGGGGCTGTGAATCGATGACAGAAGAATCTGGATCTACATGATCATCCTGATGATTGTTTTCGAAGGACAACATTATGGCTAGAACAAAAGGAAAAAAAAAAAAAGTGTTCCTCACGGACGATTTGGTCAAGATGTTGTACCCCAAGCAACGAACGACCCTAGAGTAGCTAGACTTTCTAGGAGACGCGACTAGCCCATGCCAAGCGCGATCTTCGCGTTGGATGATCACATGACCGCGTTTAAGTGGCTATCATCTCGTCATGATGTGAATTGCTGTGGCTAGTGCTGTGGCGGAAGCAAAGCTCGACGTCATGAAAAAATTCCCGAGGGCGATATTAATAGATTGGAAATCCGATGTCTATGGGTGGCTGTATTTGAGCCGCAAGACCGTCATGACTATATATCACCCTTCACTGCATCATTTTTGAAGCAATATTTGTCGCGCAAAGTCAATTGTTTTGCAGAAGCTTTGAGGGTTCATCATCTGAATGTATCGCCCAAGGCTTCTGGGCCAGGGCCTTCGCGGCTTCGCCCATGCCCGGACGTGTCGTCGAACTTATTTCACTGACTCCGATATCGAATCCGCACGACGATACTGCTTGACACAGCTCCAGTATGTACTTCCATACGGCTTAGTATAACTTGAACCTAACATTGCCTAGAAATAGCGACTATGACGCCCATCTCATCCGCCGCTTTGTCCCCTCGCCAGTACAAGACACCTACGCCGCCCTCCGTACCCTCAACCTTGAGCTCGTCCGTCTCCCCGAGCTCGTTTCAAACCCCACGATTGGATCCTTCCGCATGAAGTTCTGGCAGGAGTCTATTGACAACACTTTCGCGGGCCGTCCTCCCCGCGAACCCATCTGCATCCTCTTACACAAAAGTCTTCAAGATCTCGAGGCGCGCGATGGCAGCGCAACCAAAAAGTCAATCAAGTTTTGGATTTCACGATTAATAAAAACAAGAGAGAAGCACATGACAAATCGACCTTTTGCGAACTTGGCGAGTTTGGAGGAGTATGCCGAGAACACATATTCGACCCTCATGTATTCGACATTAGCGTCTCTTCCCTTACGGTCCATGCACGTCGATCATCTCGCAAGTCATATTGGAAAGGCTTGTGGCATCGCCGCGGTCATACGCGGAGTTCCTATACTAGCAGCACCTCCTTCTCCTGTCAACACACCATCTGGCCAAGTCCCTGCTGTTCGGGAACCTGCGCTGCTTCTTCCGCTGGATGCAATGGCTGAAGCCGGAGTTAAAGAGGAGGAAGTCTTTAGACAGGGCCCAAATGCGCCTGGTCTACAAGATGCAGTTTTCCAGGTGGCGACGCGAGCCAACGATCATCTCATCATAGCACGGGAGATGCTCAAGAGGCTCAAAGCGGGAGACGACCCAGGCCACGAGTTTGAGCACCAGGGAGAAGCTGAACACTTCTACAATGAGGAGAGCGATACGCTCAGAGAAATCCGTCAGGGCTTTGGCGTGCTGCTAGAGGCTATCCCTGTGGCTCAATACCTGCAACGCCTAGAGCAGGCTGACTTTAATCCATTTGTTGTCAAGACGGCAGGTTGGAAATTGCCTTGGAGTATTTGGCAGGCTTTATCCAAGGAGCGGATCTAGGCTCTGTATAATTCCATGTAAAAAAAGCTGTACTATAAAAGCTACGATGTATACAAATATTACGATTATCAAGTAATACCATAAAATGGCAATAAGCTAGTTCTAGACAGAGATATAGGTTGTGTAGGTAGTAAATCATATTCACCCCCCACTTGTCATGAAGCTCTCGCCGAAATCGATGGCTAATCCTCGGCATTGCCCCCGGGATCCAAATTTCGAGGTCGCTGAAATTCATGCCGCATCGAACTATTCCGCGACATTCCCATTACCTATTGTTGTAGATGTCATCACCAACATGCTCTACGAATTGATCGCAATTGTATGCACTCCAGCTATTCCTTACGCTCACTGAAGAGTGCAGAACTGACTCGAAACAGGTCCGACCGGGCAGCCTCTCCGAGGTGAAGGAGTACGTTTTCGACGCCGAACCGCTTGTCCCAACCGATCACTAACTATCGCAGAATTGCCCAGACCGTCGGTTCCCTCGTCCTGAGAAATGGCGGCGTCGTCCGCGGTCTCTCCAACTGGGGCGTCTTCTCTCTACCGAAGCCCATCTCAGTGCATCAGATGAAGCACACCCACGGCCACTACTTTGTCATGCGATACGACGCCGCCTCAAAGGTTCACCAAGACGTCCGCAACACGCTCCGCCTCGAGCCCCGAATGATTCGCGCCGCCCACGTCAAGCTCGGAGACGGCAAGCTTGAGACCCTGGCGAGGTTTGGTCCGCCCAAGTGGAAAACGACGGGCAGTGAGGCGTAAAAATATGGAAAGCAACGACTTGAAGAGATATAAACGGATGGCACCCAACCTAATGGTCATGGTCTGAGAAAGGAAAAATATCGCATTGTAGGATATGAAAGAATTTCCAGGACGGGCACGAATATCAAGACCCGGGAGAATACTCAGTCCCAGGCCAGGCATCACACGATGCCGTGTACAAAAACTATACTGCATAACAAGATAGCAGTCACGGTTGTATGAAATAGTAAAGAGCTTCAAACTCTGCATTGCATTTATGTACCTCTTATTTGGCAACATTAGCCCTGTAACGTGGACTAGGGTGCGAGACATACGCAATTGAATTGAATGAATTGGCAACATCTGTATCTGATTTCTTCTGTTGCTACATGTCTATCATAAGTCATCAATTGCAGCCACACCAATGGTCCGAGTGCCCTTGGTTAACGCCGTCCTATCTAGAAACGCAACCCGCTACCCATGTTCCTGGTTGGCGCCTGTACGATATGTCGTCTGTGCAATAGTATGTTGAGGTCAGGGCCTAGGTTGCAGACCGAGATCCTATATGTACTCTGGCTTGGTATTGTTGTCGTGGTCCTGGAGTTCGCTATCCTCCTCAGTTGTCATCGACGTCCATGCCATCGGCCTTGCCAATGCCCTTCTCGTGACACCACTCCACAAAATCGTCGATGACGCTTGGCCAAGCACCATCTTCGTTCCAGAACGATAGGGACTCGTCGGATATCGACTTGACCGCAAACTCAAGGGCCATGTTCCACATATCCTTGTTGACCGAACGAGTCCATTTAGCATTAAGGAAGGTCTTCCACAGCTCCAGCCAATTGTGGTTTGGTGTCTTCCATTCCATTCCAGGAGACACAAATAGGATATCCCAATATACAAGGGCGTTCTCGAGACTGAGAGCCTTTTGATCGTTGTCTCGGCCGGCAACGAAAGCATGTCTGTAAACCCTCTTAAACAATGCAGGGTCAGATGAGAGGGATGAAATTTGTTTCTGGATATAGGCGGCATGCTCCTGGTGTGTCACTCCAGCTCTGTTATTTGTTAGTTATGAACTCGACAAAGAAACTTGAACTTTGGTTTTGGAAGCTTATATAGACAAGGAGGTGTTCCTTACCCAGTTACTTTCCATCCGTCAACATAACCCTTCCTGGTGATGACACCCACGGAGGGGGCTTGAACAAGTTCAAGGGCAACAAATAGCTCTGCATTCTCGATGTTGACCTTCAACTTCTGGGTGAGATACGACATCGTGGAATCGAGCTCGAGCTTATCCTTTTCATCGTTGGGGTCTAGTTGAATTAGAACGTTAACTCAGAGGCCTAGTGTGCAAGAGCAATGATATTTACCCTGCAATTTGTCGAATAAGGAGTCCAGCTTCGTTTCAAGTGGCGAAGGACCTTTGCTATTTGCGTTTGATGCAAAAAATCTATTCGAATATTGTTAGTTCAGCGCATCAACAGATGACAATACATTGAAAGCAAAGAAGCCAGTCATCATGGTCAGCCATGTGTCAGTAGTAGCCAACTTGGCCAGGGCAGAACAAAACTGCATAATAGACCGAGGTGATGTACCGATCTTCCACAACCCCAGGTGTCTCTTCTGTGGAATTCCTTGGTATCTCTGCAGATGCTTCTTTGTGAGACGCTCCAGACTCGGCTGTGTCAACCTTCGTGCCAGCCTTGCTTTTGCTTGATTTGGACAAGACAGAAACAATCTGGGCCACGATGCGATGCTTGGCAGATTTCCAGCCCATTTCCCTGGCTTGTCGAGAATGAGATGGACTCGAATGCCTAAGAGTTCTGGTAGTGTCGTAAGGTCGAATACTTCGTTACATGAGCAAAGAATGTAGAGGATTTGTATAGCCCAGTCCGTCGGCGCCAAGAGCTTCAAGATCCCGTAATTCTTATCTGAGAATTCGATAAAACATGGAGTCAAAGCGCGTGAGCACTGGGCACCTTCAGAGTAACGTATACAAGACCCTTCCCTACCCAAGACTACAAGCAACCTTGTCTTAGTCTATCGGCGTCTTTGTCGGTCATACTTTGCAGTGTATCCAACGGATGAGCCGAGCTAAGCTACTGTGACGAGACACAATAGACAAACAGCCGGATGCTGCTCGGTGAAGAAGTATCGAATAAGGTTGCAGCAAGGAGGCACCATAATTGGACAGACGCGAGGCGTATATCATGACGAACATAAAAGACAGGTAAAGTAGATGAAAACACTTACGCATCCACTGCCTCGTTGAGTTTGAAGCCTGCATTTTTCAGGTACTGTCACGTTATGTTAGCCCAACCATATGTTTCAGCAGTTTGGGCACCTCTTGGCAAAACAGAGTCACCGCCGAAGCTAATAGTGCTATCATGGAGAGTATTTGGTTGCCTTAAGGTTTGTTCGCATCATGAACCCCGTCGGCGTAACTCCCCATGCTCGGCAAGCCAACAAGATGATGGAAAGAACATACCCGAGTAGCCTGGCGGTCTGTTGTACCAGTCAAAGCTATGAACTGGGCAACGAGGACCTTCTGTTGGGTGGAGGATGGTGGCGGCATCTTGATAAGTTTGGTCTTGCCTCTGGTCACTGAGGTTCGGGGAGAATATCGAGGTCGAGCCGCGGAATTATCGACGTAGCCAGGCGTTGGCTGGCACGGTCGGAGATGTTGTACGGGGAACGCTCGGGATTAGACACAAGGTCTAGCGGGCGGTGGTTGAATAGTAAGGGTACTCAGTAGCTTTGTCGGTTATGTATTGACTTGCCGAAGCGGTACAACTACTCGGATGACCGACGGGAAAGACGCTTTCGAGCTTTAGAGCCGTCGAGGAGATGCGCCGTTGCGCTCGAGAGACGGGGGAGAGTCGACTGGATGTTCAAAGGAAAGAAAGTGAAGAGGATGGAGGGGTTGTGAGCTCTCGCGACAAGGCTACGATCTTAGCTGATGGTGGGGTTGTTTTTGGGTAGGTAGATGAGCGGGGCTTGGCTGCAGTTGCCTGAAGGCGAGGCGACTCGAGGGGAGGCGCTGTAAGCCAGAAGTGGACCTACCTAGGCTGTGGCTGTGGCTGTGGCTGTGGCTGTTCCCGTTGCCCAGAATCAATCAATGCTCTGGAATGGGCGATTCTGCACATGAGGACCTGAAAGAGCGTTCTTTTACAGGTACTTCTATGTTCGTCTCTGATGAGCTCGTTGATGTCGTTGTTGGTCACCATGGTAAGGATTTATACAGCATAATTCACACAGGATGATAACATGCATGACCAACATTTCCCTGCACACTGTATTTTGTGGATATGTTTAGGTAGGCTTCAGGTCCTTTATACAGTGCGAAAGAACTTATAGAGCCTGGGAGGCCGGTTAAATCCCCAATGTCATGACGTCTCGGCTCTAAGCACTTGACGCGGTTCACGACGCGTACCCAAAAAAGTGACCTCGATTCAATTAAAAATCACGGGCAAGCTTCAACGTCCCAGCTGCAACGCCATAGCAACCACTCCCAGCCAAGGACCGATGATGGCTTCGTCCCGCGCGACGGAGGAGGAAGATATACCGTTTGATCCAGCAGAACCTCTCAAGGGCATTGTTGTCTGCTGTACAAGTATCCCTGCTGAGCATCGTGTTAGTACAATCAGAGTCCGCTACCCCATCATGGCTTCTATTTACTCACCCATAACAATACCCAGACCAGCATCGCTACCAAGGTTGCCGAACTAGGCGGCATTCACAAATATGATCTTACACCCGACGTAACGCACCTCATCGTTGGCGACTACGACACGCCCAAGTATCGCCATGTCGCCCGTGAACGTCCAGATATCAAGGCTATGGACGCCGCCTGGATAGAAGCCCTCAGCGAATTATGGAAGAACGATGACGAGATCGACTACCGACGAATAGAGAACAAGTACCAACTTAAACCATTGGAGAAGCGAGGTATCGACCCTGCAGTTCAAGCACAAGGAGGAGACGCAGCCAGAGACTCGTTGCTCGTTTGTTTAACGGGTTTTGGCGATCAACGAGACGAGATTGCACTCAAGATTACATCGAATGGAGGATTATACACAGGGGATCTGACGAGGCGATGCACCCACTTAATCGTGAACAAGCCTGAAGGCAAGAAATATGCTGCAGCAAAGGCATGGGGTATTCATCCCGTCACCCTCGCTTGGCTCGACCAGTCTATTGCGCGGGGAATGATCCTGGAGGAAACCAAATTCGACCCTACACTACCACCTGAGGAGCAAGGAAAGGGAGCTTGGGTTACGAGGGAGCTCAAGCGCACGCTAAGCAAGCGATCACGATCGGCTGTGGCAGCTGGCGGCGAGGAGGGACCTAGGAAGCTCAGGAAGACTGCCAGCATGAAGCTCAGCTCACAGCACAGCAACCTTTGGGGTGATATTCTCGGCAGGTCAACATCAAGAGAGTATTCGTTTGCTCGAGAGAATAAACCGGAAGACACAAATCAAGCCCAGGATCAGCATCAGCAACAGCCCCAGCCTGCAGAAGCCCAACCACCACCTCCAGGTCCCGTGGTCCCAGAGAACCAGGGCATATTTGCGAGTTGTTACTTCTATATACATGGATTTACCGCACAACGAACTGCTGTCCTCGAGCAAACACTCGTCACCCTCGGCGGTGCCATCTGCTCGTCACTGCATGAAGCTGCTCTTGGTAGAACTCCTCAACCACCTCGCGACCGCTTCCTAATTGTTCCTCAAACGTCTCAACCTGATACCCACCCCCAAGAATCCTACGACAACCTCCACGTTGTGACGGAATACTATATCGAAAAGTGCCTTCACAACAAACAATACTTTGACCCTACAGAGCATGTTCTCGGGCGCCCATTCCCACTCTTTCCTATCCCAGCCTTTTCCGATCTAGTTCTCTGCAGCGCTGCCTTCACGGGCATAGAGCTTAGCCAGGTCGCTCGTGCCGCTGCTCAACTAGGTGCCAAGTTTGACGGGGAATTTCGCAAGACCACAAGTGTCCTCATTTGCAACGATCTTGCTTCCATGCGCAAAGAAAAGCTCCGCATGGCCCTTAAATGGGGAGTTCCTGTTGTATCAGCAGATTGGTTGTGGGAGTGCATCTCTACCGGCTTCAAGGTCCCCATCGATGATTATATCTTCCCTGAGTTAAAGAGCAGATATTCAGAAGACTCACAGAGCGCTCCTAAGCCAGCAACCAAACCCAGTACTGAAGTCCAGTCTAAGGCACAACACAAATCTATATATCGCACATATTCAGAACCTTCCCTCAAACCTACCACAAACAAATTACCAAAGCCCCCACCTGACGCTGGCGTCGATACTACAGCTTTTGACCAAGATTCTCCAGATAAGCCTGCTCGAAAGGTCACCACAAACCCTGCTCCAATGCTGGACTCTGCTATATCAGCGGACTTTGCGACCGCTCGCACACATCCAGCAACTATGGAGAGCCTCCCCAAAGACCATGATTTTGATGCTCCCCTTGCCGAGGTTCCCCAAGCACACCTCAATAAGTCGCCTTCGCCAACAAAACGACATACCACCATGCCTCGTACCCGCTCCGATCCCACTAGCAAATCTACAACTACACACTCTCATGCTGAGGACACAACCAACATTCCCCCAGATCCACGAGAGCCTCGTCACGATCAGACGAAGCAACACCAAAATGCAGAGCAAGTCCGTCTCCGCGCTAAAGCTGCCGAGCGCCAGGCTCTCTCCTCGAAATTGACATCCCTCATCGAGACAACAACGCCAACCCTCCCCTCTTTCACCTCCGACGATACCGAGCACGCTGCACCACGACCTCGTAAGCGCCAGCTCTTTGGACGTGCCATCAGCAACGCCTCAAACACTAGCAGCGTCGCCTCACGCTCTGCGGCCGAGCTCCACGATGTATTCGGGGACGAGGATAAGGACGGAGAGGGCCAGGAAGCCGAACCGCCGTCAACGCAGCTGGAGTACCGCGACGACAAGGCACAGGAGTGTCGGGCTGCCCTCATGAGCCGCATGATGGGCAGTTCAATCGAGGCTAAGCCAGCAGCCACGGGGACGCAGAGCATGGCTGCCGTAGGTAGTCGGACATTGAGGAAGAGATAAGAGCGAGGATTCATTGGAAAGAATGCATATAGGTAGGGCAATCTGTTTTTTATGCTATTCTAGATACCATGCTTGGTTCCGCATAAGCGAACATAATATGACCACCTGTCTCGTAGGGATAATGTTTACTCTCTGGTCGTCCTGATACTATCAATGTTTGAACATGTTAGCCTAGTGTGACCAGTATGCTATTTGTAAGGCCTGCAAGTTTAGCAGCATAAAGAATAGGCAAAGAGTCTTTGCGGAAAGTAGGCAATTTCAGTTGCTATCAATTCTTTCAAGCAGCCACGGGGTATCGGCAGTCAAATATGAAATAACGAGAGAACTCCTCTCTAACACAACTTTTCTTTCCCTTGTTGTACCCTTTTCCGTCCTCCCAAAACCGCAGACAACCCTCCGTTAACCCCAAGCCAAATATAGTCTTCTCATGAAGGCGTAATTCCAGTGTTGGTTTGGGTGCTCAAAGCAATACCCTCTATAATGGAACGATAAAGAACAAGAAACTGTCGGGATCCGTATCAAAAGGGACCTGACGAATGTAAGAATAATAACGTCGCCGTCTGTTTTCTGTCGTCTGTCTTCATTCTTGCAAGCGAGCAAGAATCAATCCACCAAATGTTGATTAGACTCGCCTCGACCAGGAAGCTGTTCTGAGATCATGGTTCCCCAACGGTAATCGAGGTCCACGCTGTCATCCATGTTAGCCTCTCGCCAAGTTTGTTCAAGCAAAGTAGCTAACTCACATCGATCCTTTAGGCATCAGAACCCCCTTCGCTCTGCAAAAGGCTAAGAAACGTTGCATCGTCCGTGGTCTAGGGAAACGGGCCATCACATCGCCCCGTGGTTTGCCATCTTTCGCAAAGATGCTAGTTCCTTTACGCATAATAATGTGAACCCGAAGCGCATCGAGACTCCAGATCATCTCTTCAATCTCTTCCAAGTAAATATGAAAGTCAATCTCGTCCCTGAACAAACCCCACTTAGCAGGCTGAACATCCTTGAGCACCTGGTGTTGAAAACACTGCTGTTCCTCTATCCACGTCCAGTACTGTGTCACATTGGGGTGGCTTGTGTAGAGTCGATTCTTGACTTGGTAAAGTCGCCAATCATACTTTGTAATCGAGCCGCCACTGCAAGAGTCGGTATCAGACCAGGCGTCGAATTGTATTTCCTCGTCAGTTGACCCATTCGCCGATGGCAGGCTTCTAGGCCTCTTGTTGATATGGGTGTCAAATGGGGGTTGATGACTTGGGCTAGGGAACGACTGGGATAACTTCTCAGGTAAAGGATAATGGTCGACATGAGAAGCTTCACGAGGCGTGCAAGAGATCGAATGCATTGATTTACGCTTCTGGAGAGGCTTGGGAGTGCTGCTGGGGCTGCCATGGCTCAGACGTGCTTTCATGACCCCAGAAGGGCGACCAATGTTTTTGAAGCCATGCTTGTAACGAAGGTTGGTGAGTTTGACGTCGTGGTAAAAGTCGTGGATTGTCCGCGGCAGGTTGAAACTAGCCCCTTCAGCTTGAATCAGTTCATGAAGACGCTGCCGCATCCAGTCGACAGGTGAAACATCGAGATTGAATTTTTCAAGTTCCGACATTGTCTCTGACAAGCGGAATAGTGTATCATAAGAAGTGATGCCGCCCTTTCCAGACTGGATGTACTTCTTGCTGAGCAGCTGATAAGGGCTAATGGGACCGTTCTCGTGGAACTCGAGAATTTTCATACCCCGGTTAACCTGCCTGCCAATCTGGTACTTGGAGGAACCGCCCTTCTCCTGTCTTGAGCCCGCCTCAACCGCGGCCTGGTGTTTCTCACGCCATCGACTGAGCTGCGGCTCAATCAGGGTCCTGACGTTAGGCCAGGTGGGTTCCCAATAGGGATGGCTCTCAGTGATTTTCACCAGCGGTACTCCTTCGACACATTCAGGATAAGTGTAAACTTCTCCGTTGTTTCTGAGAACCATGCTGTCCCGCGTAATTTCTTCCACGGGCTCTCCAGGAGATTCCGTTGGCTGAGGTGAAGGCTCGATGGGCAATGATACTGGAGTTGGTCGTTCACCCTCATTTGATGGAGGCCGACTTCTCGCGTTGGCCGGGGTGAAACCAGGCATCACTTTGTACTCTTGGTGAGTAGACATATGCTCTGGCCCGCGTGGAGTTTGGGTGCTATCAGGACCGCGGCCATTTTTCACGGGGGTATCCAATTCAGTTGAAGCCTGGAGGTCGTGTGGAACACGGCGAGGGGCGCTCGAGGGAAGCAAAGAGCGCGTTGTCTCTTGGGTCTTAGGCTGAGGCTGAATAGGTGCTGGTAGAGGCGGATCCACAGGATCTATCATACGTTCCGGGGCATAGTTCGCCTTGGGAGCCGTTATGGGACGGCTAGGAGGCCCACAGGGAGTGCCATTCATGGGCCTGACAGCTATCTCATGAGGTCGGGCGGGAACATATTCTGGTGCCGCCTCAATGACTCGTCTGGGCGCTGCCTCGATAGTTCGCTCTGGTGCTGTCTCGGGAGCCCGCTCTGGGGCCCTTGCGACCACTGTTTCAGGGAACTTATCCGAAACCGAGGTCGGTGTTCGCTCGGGCTGTCGCTCAGGTGTTTGCTGCAGGATAGACTGAGGGGAATGAGTACGAGATTGGACAAGGATATGATCTTCAACTCGGTGCTCGTGTCGAGGTTCGGCCTGCCGTGTTGGCTCAGGTCTTGGCTGGGGTCTTGGCTGCACTTCAACGGCTTGAGGTTCAGGCTCGGGTGGAATTCTTGCCTGTATCCCATCTGCCACCTCCTCGCCATTCTTCTGTCGTCGTGCTCTCTCCCTTGACGCCAGGATATCAATCTCATCTCCAGACGCACCGTGGCATCCCTGGCGATTCCATTCACAGTTGCCACACTTTTGGTATAAATCTCCACCAACGATGATACAATCATCAAAGGCTCCTTGGTTTTTGTCGCATGATAGACATCGCTTATCCTGAATTTCTCCTGTAGCCTGGATCATACAAGATAACCATTTAACACCCTTGGCTTCGGTTCGCTCGTAAATGCTTGCAAGATGCGCAGCATTAAAGCGTCGTCCTCGACGGATCTTGACAGGTCTTCGAATTTCTAGCTCTTGGATTCCTTCCACCCACTGATTCCAAGGCTCGATGTGTTCCACGGGACCAATCACGTTGCCATCGGCATCAACAACGTTGACGAGAGCCTCTGCTGGCTCGTTGTCATTGTGATCGTTGTCATGGTGCTCGATGCCTTCCATACGATCACCATCAGCTACCTGATTGGACCCATTGATGGAAGGGCCATCGGTGGCTTCTCCTCGTGGGGTGTATCCGTTATAGGATCCTGAGAGCTCCGGCAACTCATCGGGCAAGACAAGTCCTTCTGATTCAGGTCCTTTAGGATCATGAGCATCTGGATCCTCCCCTCTCTTCTGTCGGAAAAACCGGCGCATCTTGACCCAAATGTCTTGCTTTGTCTGCATGCGCTTACGGCGCGAGGCACGGTAATCTTGCTCGATGCGCGCCAGTCGATCTGCCTTCTCCTCGCACTCATCAGTAGTGCGTGCCAGCTCGGCTTCGACTTTGGCGAGTTCTCTGGCTAGTCTGTTTTGTGATTCACTCAGCTGGCTTCGTTGCCCAGTAAGATCACTGAGCTTCATCCGCACTTCGTTCATTGAGACCTGGAAGTCCTTTTCGATCTTTCTGTTTTCGGCTTCCTTGTCGCGACGGAGGTTGGCCCAGAAGTTGCGCTCTGTCTCATCCCATACAATCTTGTGTTCCCCCTCTGGAAGCGCCTCCCAAATGGCGACATCTTCTTCCCCAGTGGCCATCTTGGGCCAGGTAGTTTGTAATGTCTTTTCGGAAAGTGACAAATCAGGAGCAAGAGGCCGGATTGAGTGACCAAACTGAACCGAAAAAAAAGTTCAGTGGTAGTAAGTCTGTCAAGGTGATGCAATGCATGAACCTCGCTCAGGGATGCACGTGACTTTGTCTGGGTGAGAGAAAGTATATGAACGACTGCCTAATCGAGAAAAGGTTGGCGGCCAGATCGAGTCGGAAGAATTGCCAGATCGCAGTGGCTCCAGTCGCGCGTGGTCCGAGGGCCAAAATAGAGTCGTGGGGCGCGTGCTCAAAGCGGGCTGGAGTCGGGCTAAATGACTCCAAAGGACAAGCTGAAGGATTAGACTGACAAAGGGAAATGAGTAGGCGAGAAGCGTGTGAGACAAAAATTTGTGTCTGGCTGAGACCGGCGTGTATTGGTCTCAAGGTGGTGAGATTTGTATGTATATAGATGTGCAAGCTTCCCTTAATAGATAGCAGCGGGCACCAAGTACAAGAGTAGAGATGCAAAAGCGAAATCTGTCTGTCACTCAGAGTTCGCTAGTGGTCCAGAGCTCCAAGTCGGCTCACTTTTTGGCTTTCCGCGCAAGGCCGCAAGGAATAAAAAAAAACCTAACGGGTTGCAGTGAGCACCGACAAGATTGCCCGCTACCTAGGGGAGCAACGAAAAGAGGGAGGTTGCGCGGTCTGACTAGAAGGAAAGCGAGGTGATAGTAAAACGCACTTCCTGTGTTGGCGTGAGTAAAGAGGAATAGCCAGCAGGGTTGCACGACAGTAGTGCGCAATGGGACTGGCGATGTAGAGTGTAGTGCAGTCCAGTGCAGGATAGAAATTTGCTTTCGGGCGATAGGCCACGTTGAGCGCGAAAGCGCGAAGGGTTGGATGGATGGCAAGCTCGAAGTGGGATGAAGAGAAAAGGAAAATAGGATATCAAAGCACGTAAGGTTTCGTATACTAGGTAGACAATTAAATATGCGAGCAGCCAGCAAAGATAAGCTCGGGTAATCGTTTTGGGAAATAGTGAGGGTGACGTGCGAGAGGAAGGTTGAGGAGACAAAGGAGAAGATGTTACGGAAACTGGGAAATAGAATGAGGAGAAGGAAAGAGAGTTTAGGTAAGGTTATTATCCCAAAGGAAAAGTGCTACCTAGTACCTAAGGGAAAAGCAGGACGGGACCTAGGTAGGTATCTTACCTGCTACGAGGTACTAACGACCAACCAAAACCATGACAGGGGCGAATGAGAAAAGAGGATGGCGATTGCGGATACAGAAAGCATTAGTGCTAAGCCCAGGAATAGGTAACGCGCAGGTAGGTAATCAGGTAATAGTTGTGCAGGCAGGTAGGTACGTGCACCGACTATCAGCCAAGTATCTTTTTTTTTCCCTTGTCCTTCCTGGGCTGACTGGTTTCCCTGCTCTTGGAATTATTTCCGCGTAGATCCTGCTTACTGACCCCGGTTCTGATCGACCATGCAAGAATTAAGTTTTTGACTTCTACCAAGAGCTCTAGGAGCTGGCCTGGTGCGCAGTGTCATAGCTTGGTAAATCATACCTTGGTTTATCGGCAGATGAACAATTTTTCCTAACGTTATATAAAGATTAATTCTATCCCACATATCCATCCACTAACCTCGCTGTCCTATCTGCCGAGGTAGTAGGGCACCTACTGCATTGCATAAATAGGTACACATTAGCATGTACACTAAGCGTTGGTCTTGAAAGCATGAAACTTAGGTACTTCACTCCCACCTAGACACTACCTAGGTAGGTACCCAACATCCGGTACCGAACCACTTTATGCAGGAAGCGAGCAAAACGATAAGTTCGACAGGCCACCCCCTGCACACTACTCTCCTTCTGATCTAGTGTATCATCACGTGAAGTTATAAGCGGCAACTGTGCAAAGGAGGAAGGAGAATGAGAGGAGTCACCAACACCAACACTATCTCGTCTTTTTTTTGTGGTTCCCCTGATGAATAAAAGGGCCCTCCTCCGTTCTAAGCTACACGCATAAGCGACCCTGTCACGGCTAGTTACCCGCCGCTTACAGGTTCGTCTCAGTTGCCTGCCTGAGCACTAAATTACAAATATCTATAAATAAATATGAAAAATCAATATCATCTTCGTAAAGAAGAGTAATTGATATGACAGTATAAGCCCAGGGAGTTTTTAACAGTAGTGAGCCTCTATAATAGGCTTAGCTTAACAGTAAATTGGGTCAATAAGACCATAAGGCTGCCTGAACTCAACCAACTGAATTCTAATATAGGAAGCATAAAAGCCTTAAAATATAAATTCTATTACTCTCCTCTATCTCTTATAAATATAGCTATATATTAAATATTTATTAGCTGTCTTTTATGTATAAAAACTCTTATACTAGTATAAGAAGATCATAAAAGTGCTACGACTTATTACTGTAATAGCGCTATAAGGATCTATAGGCAGCTATAGTATACCTATAATTTCTTATATAGCGATTATAGCCCGATCCTTTGCCCTATGGCTTAACGGCT
>JAJJWO010000304.1:0-21741 GCA_021655895.1 Fusarium sp. NRRL 66739
TTTTAGTTGAGCTAGGATAAAATTAAAAAAAAAAAAAAAGACTAACCCTTATCTTAACCTTAACCTTAACCCTAACCCAATCTTAACTCTTAAATTTTAACTAAATTTCTATAAGTTTTAAAGGGTAAAGTTTTTTTGCTTATGTAATATATCTTATTTACACCACCGGTAGTGCGGCTGTCACGTGATTTTATTTGCACCATCGGTGGTGCAAGTATGGCGCGCCGCGTCTACGCCATACGAAGAAGCCTGGGCCGGAGAATAGTCTGTATCTTTAATTTAATTACAAGTGCAGATCATGATAAAACATTAGGTTGGTTCATAGAGCACCCTGTTATTAGTCCTTCTTTGATTTCCGCGCATGCTCCATTGAAGGTTCGCTTGATGGTTCCGCTCCACATGCACATCCGTTAATTACCTACCTAGTACCATCTTCAAACGCAAAAGGCATACATTGGTTAGGGATTGAGGTTCCAGCATCTTACGGGATGACACGGTATGATGATCCTCTGAGCAAACCGGTCTGTCAAGTGTCAACTTCTAGTCCACACTGCCATCCATGCATGCTATGTAATGTGCTCATATCCAATACGAGCTGGTCCGCAAAACTAGTTATGCATGGTTTGCCTTGTTTCTGGCCCATCGCCCATAAGCTATTTCCTGGCGCATGCTACAGGGGGGTTTCACAACCATCTAGATCTTCCACCCAGGTTACATACAGTATTGAATCGCCGAGTGTTACTTCGGTTACTCCGTGCCGCAATTGGGACACGCCGAGAATAACCCTCACAGCCTTATTGTGCAACAAGGCTCGAATTCCCTGGATTGGCGTCTCTATGGCTTCCAAAGTCCATTCCATCTGGGTCTCAACTAGGCCGCTGTATCCCGCTAGTGGCTCGCGAGACAACTTGGCTACATGCAGAGCGTCGATTGTCCCGCCAGGATGCAATGCCAAGCTTCCCGCGCGATCTCCAGCCTCGGCAATGACGCGACGCCGTAAGCGGCGGAGTAGACGAAATAATCCGTACACGAGAGAAGAGGTAAGACAGGTTCAATTCCTTATCTAGAAACATCTTTACCCCAGATCAGAGTTTAAATGAGAATGATATAGATTGTTTTAAAGATCTGGACATGATTTAAGCAGTTTCAAATCATTCAAGGGCCCAATTCAACACGAAAGAACCTTAAAGCCAATTTCTTCAAGCGCATGCTGTATACTGCCCCGCCACACCGCCAAAAATTGTAAATTTTTGGAGATGGCTCTAGCATCACCCTCCGCGTAGCCTCAACTGCAGAGCACAAGCGGGCTCGACGTGTATCTTCGGCGTAGGAACTTTGTTTGTTACATTTCTCAGCCTCGTCGAATAGGCCCATCATGCCTCACAAAGACGTCGACCACCCGGTGGTCAAGCGCCAGAAGACCGCGGCGCCCGCCAATGCGTCCAAATCGGCATCAGACTCTTCGAGGATTTTTGCGCCCTTCCGTGTATGCCAATGTCTAGATGTAGCTTCAGAGTGTCTCGGCTAACCTTTGCGACTTCAGACTGTTGGATTGGTATCCCCTACGAACGTTCCATTCACGTCAATTCCTCTCGGTAAAACTACATTCCAGATTTCAACCTCAGTTGGCAGATCCATTCAGACCTACGATCTTCGTCGCGGACTGAATCTTGTCTTCATCACTCGGCCGCAAACCCCCTCAGATATTACTGCGACTCTCGCCTGGAAGGAAAAGGTCTTTGCAGCATGGGGTGGATCGAAAAAGGGCGAGACTCAAGGTGTCTGGATTTTCCAGAGAGGCAAGAAGGTCGATGAGCTTGCGCTGCCCTCCGACCTCAACGAACCCGTTAAGCAAATCTTGGTCCTCGGCACATGGACCATTGTTGCTGCTCTGACACGAATCGAGGTCTTCAAGACAGCCACTTTCGAGCACTACACCACCATCTACACCACGCCTGCTGGCAACCGAGGCAACGAAATCACTGGCGGCATCGTCTCCATGCCCACGTTCCTGAACAAGATCTTCGTGGGCCGCAAGGATGGCTGGGTTGAAATCTGGAACGTCAGCACCGGCAAGCTGATCTACACCATCTTGCCTCCGTCTCCTGACTCTGGCTCTGTAACGTGCTTGGAGCCCAGTCCTGCTCTGTCACTTCTAGCAATTGCATACTCCGAGGGAACTCTGATCATCAAAAACGTGCTTACCGATAAGTCCACTCTTCGCATCGAAGCTGGTAACTCTGAAGCGCCAGTCAACTCAATCTCTTTCCGAACCGACGGCATGGGCGCGGGCAACGATGGGCGTAAGGATGGTGTAATGGCTACGGCTACAGCTGCTACCGGAGACGTCACGTTTTGGGATTTGAATGGAGGCGGTCGTGTGATGGGTGTTTTGCGCAGTGCTCACAATCCCCCCTCTTATGAAGGACCGAATGTTCGTGGTGGCATCAGCAAGGTCGAATTCCTCCCCGGCCAACCCGTGGTGCTGACAAGTGGTCGAGACAACTCTCTCAAGTCCTGGATCTTTGACGAAACGCCCTTCTCTCCCGTGCCTCGAATCCTCCACTCGCGCAGTGGTCATGCCGGCCCCGTCAACTGTCTTCAATTCCTACCCACCGATTTCGAGGGTGCTGATGCAGGCAACAAGTGGCTCCTTAGTGGTGGACAGGATCGAAGTCTCTGGGGATGGAGTCTGCGACGGGATGGCCAGAGTTCAGAGTTGAGTCAGGGTAATATTCGCAAGAAGGCCAAGAAGATTGGTATATTGGCCACCAACGCTCTGGCTCACGGACCTACAACCACCTTGGAAGACCTTAAGGCCCCTGAGATCACCTGCATGGCATCCTCGCTGAACCGAGACGGTGGTATTGGTGCTATGCCCGGTAACCAACCCATCTGGCAAAAGTCCCAAAACAAGAAGTCGCAGGATGCTGAAGTCAGTGGTATGACTGGCTGGGAGAGTGTGGTGACAGCCCACAAGGACGATGCTTATGCCAGGACGTGGTTCTGGGGCCGGAAAAGGGCAGGTAGATGGGCCTTTCCCACTGGAGACGGCTCTAACGTATCAACTGTTGCCATCAGCCCTTGTGGTACCTTCGCGCTTGTTGGCGCGGAGTCCGGTGGCATTGATATGTACAATCTTCAGTCTGGAACTCATCGCCAGCGATTCCCTTCAAGATTAACACCAGCTCAAGCCCGTCAGCTCAAGATGCAACAGATGCGACAAGCGGACGATGTTGTGCAACTGCATGCTGAGTCTGTTCGTCAATTCCCTGCCGGTACTGGGAAGCACACCAAGCCTGTTACCGGCCTTATCGTTGACTCGATGAACAAGACGGTGGTGTCATGCTCTCTGGACGGAAAGATCAAGTTCTGGGACTTCTTGACAGGAAACCTACTGGAACAGATTGACTGGGCACCCATGACTTTCCCAACAGGATGTAGGTATCACCCCGCGAGCAGCCTCCTCGCCTTTTCATGCGACGATTTGTCGATCAGAGTGGTGGATATGGAGACCAAGAGGACGATTCGAGAGTTTTGGGGACCTCAAGGCGCAATCAATGACTTCTGTTTCTCAAGTGATGGACGATGGATCATTGCGGCCTCGCAAGATGCAGTCATCCGTGTGTGGGATCTTCCTACAAGTCACTTGATTGACGCTATCAAACTTGAGAAGCCCTGCAAAGCACTGGCAATGTCTGTTACTGGCGAATATCTCGCTGCAACAATTCAGAACGAGCTGGGAGTGACACTCTGGACCAATAAGGCACTATTCAAGCATGTTCCTACGCGCCAAATCTCCGAGAAGGAAATTGGCCATGTTTCTGCCCCTACAGTCTCTGGCGAAAACAGTCAAGGTATGCTGGAGGGTGCATTCGAGGACGAGCAGTTCGAGGACGAGGATACTGTGGTGGCACCTACTATTGAACAGCTCAGCTCTGAGCTCACAACCTTGAGTCTGGTCCCCAAGAGCCGCTGGCAGACGCTGCTACACTTAGACCTTATCAAGGAACGAAATAAGCCCAAGGAAGCCCCCAAGGCCCCTGAGAAGGCTCCTTTCTTCCTGCCTTCGACGACAGGCAAGGATAATCCCATGGCCTCGAAGGAGCAGTCCGAAGGACAAGATGAGAGCAATTCTCGTATCACAAGAGTCGAGAAGGCTCGCTTTGAGGAGGTGCTCAGCTCCAAGCTTCGCGCTGGTGCGGAGACCGGAACTTGTAAGTCATTTCATTCTATACTGGTTATCCTATGCAAAGCTAACGCATCACAGACAACGAGTTCATTGAGCATCTCAAATCTCTCTCCCCCTCAAGCGCAGACCTTGAGCTACGCTCTCTCTCCATCGGCGAAGGCGACGAGGACTCGAACGAGCTGTTGCATTTTATCCGCGCTCTGACGGTGCGGCTCAAGGCTCGCCGGGACTACGAGCTGACTCAGGCCTGGATGACTGTGTTCCTCCGGCTGCACTTTGACCTCGTGATGGAGAACGAGGATCTGCTGACGGCTCTGAGCGAGTGGAAGAAGTATCAAGAGAAGGAGTGCAACCGGTTGGATGGACTGGTGGGATACTGCAGTGGTGTAGTTAGCTTCTTGAGGAGTCCACGGACCTGAGAGGCATGGAAGATACTGGTGATGTTGACACTGAGATGTTGGCGTTAGACTCGTATGACATGGATATTTATGTTTGATTTCCAAGACCAACAGTATCATGGTTCAAAAATAAAAGCACTAGATAATAAGGCATTCAATCCAGATGCATTCCATAAATAGGATATCTGCTTGGGAAAAGACTTTCTCTTATCGTTATACTACTGATGCTCGTGAATTTCATTGACGAATCCTGTTCGAGCTAGTTCCCTTGAACCACCACCTTCAAATCGTAAGAATACACAGCACCGTCCTACCACCTCTTTCGAACACAACTTCCCAGAAGGAGTTTATCCTGACACGTTCTGATATCACCGCGTTTGTTGCGCCTTCGCTTCGTCATTCGTATGCCGGATGGTCGTCGCGAAGAACTATGCGCTCAGGTCTGGCGAGGCACCCTCACGAGAAGGGCCTGGCTTGCGGGCACTCTAGACCTGCTCGGCGCCCCAGCCAGCGTCCTCGGCCTCGCGCATGTTGCTTGGGGGCTCGATGGAAGGAATGAACTCAAGAGCGACATAGCCGACACCGACGATGCCGACAATGGCACCAGCGATCTTGCTGACAATGAAGGTTCCTAGAAGGAGACAGCCAAGGAAGATGTAGACTAGCCACCTGGTCAGTAACGCTCAACAGTGGAGGTTTCGGCTTGACATTTACTTACAGACACCACGGCCGATGAAAGAGAACATGAAAGAGGCATGTCGGGAAACCTGGGGAGGGATCTGGAACTCTGCGATTTCTTAGAATTGACGTTCAAGTAGGTATAGTGGGAGAGCCGTGACGAACCGAGAAGAGCGATGACAAGACCAAATACGATCATGTAAGCACCAACAATGATGGATTGGCTATCGAGGAGTTATTAGCATTCGAATGTCGCGCACACTCAAGCGCCCAGACAGAGCGCGAATTGGAGCAATCGGCGCATAGGATCGTGGATACATACAGGCCGAAATGGAAGATGGATGCGATACCACCGAGAACGGTGATAACACCGACAACCAAGTTGACGATTCGGCTACAAGTTGACGCAATGGTTAGCGACGGTTCTGCTGCCATAACAAGGACTGCGGAGCAGGGGCTCACAAGATGTCAGAGAGCTCCATGGTTGCTGTTGCTTGGAGGAGTGAAGGACTGCGCAGTCGAGATGGAGGAGAAGGAGAAGCGAGTTTAAGAGTTGGTGAGGGTCCCAGGCAACAGCTTAAAGGACTCGCGTCAAAGGAGGGTGTCTTGTGATGGTGATGGTGATGGTGATGAGGATTGGTTTGCGTGGCCAAGGTACCGCAGTTGAAAAGTCCAAGATTACGTAGTAGCGAACGTAGCTCACCCCCCAGATCAAGCTTCTTTCGGAGAGGCAGCAAATACCAGCCACATTATAGGCCAATCGGAATGCAGCGGCTGGGGATAAGGAGTGTGGCTTGTGGAGCTAAGCATCAGAAAAACAGCAGACAAGCTCAAAATCGACCTCGAAGAAGACCGACAGATATCGGGTCTCGGTCTATTCCCAGGCTTGGAATGCTTCTTTTATCGCTATTACGCAGCGGCCCGGCCATCAAAGGCTCGGGCCGCTGCATCGCCCGTCAATGGCGCAGTAAAGAACTCATGGGCTTGTCTCGTCGAGCTATGCATCATGATACACAGCTACAGAACATTCGAAACATTGGTATTATTGCTCACGTTGATGCTGTAAGTTTGAGGAAAGATAGCAATCCTAGTATAAAAGACTTACGTATGAAAAGGGCAAAACTACCACCACAGAACGAATGCTCTATTATAGTGGTGTCACGCAACGTGTTGGAGGTACGCATAAAACAAATCTTTTCATAAATGCCTCGACTCGTGATTTATAAGGCTGCTGCTCCAAATAAATACTTACAAAAAACAGACGTTGACTCTGGAAATACCGTAACGGACTTTCTAGAGTTGGAGAGGGAACGAGGCATCACCATTCAATCAGCTGCAATCACATTCAACTGGCCTCTTCATCAGTCTCTTGCACCCGGAGAACACTCAAAAACGATTAATCTTATCGATACTCCTGGCCATCAAGACTTTCGCTTTGAGGTGGATCGTTGCCTACCTATTCTCGATGGAGCAGTCTGTATCATCGATTCTGTCAAGGGCGTCGAAGCTCACACCGAAAGAGTTTGGGCATCCGCTCATGAATTCAGGGTTCCCCGTTTGGTATACTGCAACAAACTCGACCGCGAGGGTGCTTCTTTTAAAAAAGCTGTGCTAGAGATTGGTTCGCGACTCAAGGGCTGGCCGCTTGTTTGCCAGATTCCTTGGTGGGAAAAGGAGGATTTCGTTGGTGTGATTGACATTGTCAATCGAGTGGGCTATCGATGGAAGTCGGAACGTGAAAAGACGCGATACGACTTCCCAGAGATCCAGGAAAAGCTTTCCAGCTCGAACAAAGATCTCCTCGCAGAGATAGAGACAGCAAGACAGGCTTTGATCGAGGGTCTCGCAGACTTCGACGAAGCTATTATGGACGAGTTTCTGGCCGAGAACCAGAATATTGATGGAGCCATCATCAAGCAAGCTATTCGAAGGGTCATTCAAAGCGGTGATGGTCTGGTTATCCCTGTGTTTGCCGGCTCAAGCTTCCGACATATCGGTGTTGAGCCACTGATGGACGCCATTACAGACTATCTACCTAGCCCAGATGAACGTCCATCTGCAGAGGTCCGAGTTGGATCCGCAAAACACCGCCTTGTCGATGTTCTTGATAACAGTTCCAAGTCAGCCAAGGGACATGTTGCGGCCATCGCCTCGGTCTTCAAGGTCTTCAACCACCCCAAGGAGGGTGTCATCAGTTTTGTGCGTGTTTATCACGGCACACTTACCAAAAACGCTTCAAGTTTCAACACCAACATTCTAACTCACGAAAGGCCTCAGGGCATACTTCAAATCTCTGCAGCAAAGACACAAGATATCCAGGAGCTTTCGGTGGGCCAGATCGGAGCTTTGAGAGGGTTGAAAAAAGCCCGGACGGGCGACACACTCATCACAACGACTGGAAACAAGCCTGTTCCTGAGTCTTTCCGACATGTCAAGATCCGACCACCAGAGATCCCACCGCCAGTAGCCTTCTTACAAGTCGAACCGTATGGTAACGTTGCGGCTCAGCAACTGCAAATCGCCCTGGAAAACACTACCCGAGAGGATCCCAGTCTCCGATGGAGCCGTGACCCAAAGACCGAACAGTTTACGATTCAAGGCATGGGAAAACTCCATCTAGACGTGTCACTCTACAACATGAAGCAAAAGTACAAGATCGATGCTGACTTCGGTCCTATCGAAGTTGATTACAAGGAATGTGTCACATTGCCTACGCGACCACAGTATACAGTCTTTGACCGCGCCGTGGCAAGCAAGACTGGCAAAGCCTCGTGTACCGCTGTGCTGGAGCCACTTGAGGAGCACCATCGAGAGACATTACTGGAATCAAGCGTCGAGCGAGACGGCAACATATACCACATCTCAATTCCTCTGACGGATGACACCAAGGCTCTCGACTTCGACCCAGAGGAGGCACGACAGCAGCTTCTCAACGGAGCCATCGCAGGTCTGGCGAGAGGACCTCGGCGCGCAGCCCCCATCCACGGGTGCCACGTCACCATCAAACTAGACACAGAACCAGGCGCTTGTGAGACTCCTACGGGAGGGCACTTCAGCAGTGTTGCCAGGACGGCAGTACAAGCTGCCCTTCGCGATGCTTTCGAAAAGGAGCAGGTCGGCATTCTGGAGCCGATTATGCTCGCTCACATCACTTGCCCAGAGGTAGTCGCCGGTACCGTGCAGCACGACGTCACGGCTGGTGCTGGTGGCCAAGTTCTGGAAGTCAACGACCGGTCAGCTGAGTCAACTGGCGATGACCATATCGACGTGTCCAAGATCTACACTCCGCCTGATCCGTATGACTCTGTCACGTCTCTGCGCGGCAAGAAGTCAACCGCACGGATGGTAGAGATTGTCGCCAAGGTTCCGTACAAGGAGATGCTGGACTACGATAATCATCTGCGAAGCAAGACTGCAGGACGACACTCGATGACAATGTCGTTTGACTCTTTTGCCAAGGTCGTTGGCCACCGTGAAAAGGGTCTTTGAAGAACCTGAATTGCAGTGTTGTAGGGTATAAGAATTTTTTCGTGTATCATGAAGTAAACTAAGGAAGGGAAGCCAAAATCTCGTGTAAACTATGTATTGAATCCAAAATTATGAACATCTACAATGCTCTAAATCCAATATGTCGTCAATTATATTACATGGCTTTTGCATACAACAGTGTTTGCGCTCTTGTCGACGAGTAAATTCGTTCCTTGTAGGGAATATGACTTCTATGAACATTCATTGAAAAAGAAACTGATCTATATACTAAACTATTCATGACTCAGAAGAGGTAAATTGCACGCTACTACCAGTATCTATCTGGTATATGGGGGTACTCTTAGTCTATTACAAACATCCAAAAACAGTTGGCCTCCAACGCCAAAGAAAACATCGCTGTCTACGATCGCTTCACAATATCGCTTTCAAGATGGAAAAATCGATAAACATCCGTCTTAAACAGATCGCTTCTTAATGCCACAGGTCTTGAGGCACTCTTCCACACCCAGGGCGATGCTCTGAGGGATAGCATTGCGGACCTTGTCAATGTCCTCACCGGCGATGCTCTGGCCAAATGTAGCAGCAATAACATCGTCGCTGAGCGCAAAGGTCTCATCAGCTACTTGGCCAGTACCAAAGTCCTCAGCGGCAAAGGAGGCAATGAATGTGGCAGGCTCGCAGTCAGGGTTGAACTGTGTGTGGACAGAGCCCTGGTAGAAGGGAGTCATCATGTTGGCCTTGAGCTCGGTGCGGATGACACGGCGTTTGCCGTCCTTGTCGAGGACGCCGTTCTCAGGGACCATCTCGGTGATGAGACGTCCAGAGGTGACGACCTGGAGTTCAGCAGAGCGAGGGTGGACGTGGAGGGTGTTCATGCCACAGGCTATGATGTGTTAGAATGATTGCTTGGTTGTAGGTCAAAGAAGAAGGGGTTCTTACGATCAACACGGCCGAGAGCCATGCCAGAGCCGGTACCAACAAGAGCAGGGAATGTCTTGCGGTTAGCAGCGATGAGTTGACCGCCCTTTCCGGGGTTCTGTTGCTTTTGGTTGAAGTCGAAGATGAAGTCCTTGTCATCTGGGAGAAGAGTGAAGCGATCGGCGGCACTGAGATGGGTGTTAGTTGGGTCTTGTCGCTCGAAGCTTGAGACTGCCAGTGAGGTGGCACTTACGTATCTGCGAGTTGAAGCTGGGCTGTCAGGCTAAGACCTTCTGATTGTCCTCGTCGAGACATGCGAGGAGCAGCCTCAGCGAAAGAGGTAAAGGCCAAGATGGCAGAGACAACGACGGCAGTAAATTTCATGTTGTCTGATAATTGCTGGCTGTAGAGGTTGATATAGAAGAGTTGATCAAAAAATTGCAATTGAACAGGTTGGTAAATGCAAGAGAATTGTAGTGTTTGTAGAATGTGATGCTAATGAGGATATCTCCAACAATGACGGGACAACACCATCTTCTTATACTTGATTGTGCATCCTTCAGTCAGCCAAATGGATATTATGATGCCCATCTCTTAGACCAGGAACCGTCCTTAGTGATGCTCAAATTAGGAACTTTGGTCAAAAAATAGGATTCGCAGCTACGGAACGTTGGGCTTCCGCTGCCATCATCATCTTGGCCGCGGGAGATGGTCTCGTCAGCCACGCTGTGGTCTAGAATATGGAAACTGCCGCAGTCTTGGTGCTTGGGGGACGAAAATCATTGGCTCATTAGGCGGCTATTTCGAGGTTGGATGGCTGTGCTTACAGCCAACGGGCGTAGTTAGTTCAAGTGGCCGCAGCAATGGGATCCTGCTGTCAGCAAAAGCATCAGCCATGATTCCCGTAGCCTCGCGGGAACTAGATGGTCCGGCGGAAACTACCGAATGAGAAGTGGTTGTCAGTTGGACTGAGTTGTCCAAGAATCTGGCTGATGCGATCAATGTTGACCGCCATATGTATTTGACTGAGCAAGCACATCGAACTTGGAGAGAACCTGTTGGTTTTCGGAATATAGAAGTCTTTCCTCGATACCCTATAGCGAATGGTATCAGGTTCTTTTCTGCAATCCTTACTCTGGCAGATTTGTTTTGTTATCACCTCTACGCAGAATAGCTGAATCAGATCAGACCTAGCTGATGGAATATATTATCCTAGAAGAAGTTCATGGTACAACAACAGGAAATAACAATACATCTTGCAACTTAACAAGAGACATCATCTTGGAAACTAGATACCACAGCAACCCTGTCACCAAAACTCTCAGCTGCGTGAAATGAACAACAAGTCGTGCATCTCAACAAACCTACATGTCCAACTTCGAGAGTAAACTAGACCACGTCTATAAACAACAAATAAATAAATCACAAAGCTTCCAGCAAGTGAGGCTTTGGATTTTGTGGCTACAACGCCATCAAACCATCCTCCAATCTGTTCCGTACGCCACACCCGCTTGAGACTTATAACATTGTTTTGGGTTGAAACATGGCTTCAACACGCAACTTTATGATTCTATACATTGTATATTGAGACATGACCTTATTTCAGAACAAATGCAACATATGATCAGATCTGGACTTAGAAACGGGCTAGAGATATTCGTAATCTCATAGTTGAAACAATTGCTTTGGCTCAGATTCAGTTGTAGTGCTCAAGCCATTCCCGTGTCTCATGTAGGATGCTCCCGACACATTTCGTGGTGTGATTCTTGAAACGAACCATGAGCAACCAGGGACGTGTAGAATTTATTTATGCGCATAAGTCACTACTCAAATACCAGAACCATGAGATGTGGTTGGCCAATTGGAACGTCCCGCATGAATCTCGCTTGACGGCCAAATTGCAATGGAAATCATGGAGAAAATGCATCTTATAAGGAAATACCCGGTATCGGCTATCACAGCAACGACCGGGTTGGTGATAAGAGCGATTAAGCGATATTCGGATCCTCGTAGCCAAGGAATTGGCCTATGCGTTGTAGGGATATGATAGAGCATTAAGTCTAATACCTAGGTAGTGCTGCAGAGGGAGTAAGTATGGTGCACTCAGATCACGTGTGAGTGCGAGTTGGTGTTGCTGTTTGGGTAGAAAGAGGGAAGGAAGGAAGGAAGGAGATGATGTTCGGAGTCTACATCTGTAGCTTAGACACAATACTCTTCCATCTCACACCGTCGCCGAGCAATGCAGTCATCAGCGAATACATCTGAGAATAAGGTCGTCGATCTTCTGGTGGCTTTGCCAACCAAGATTAATGCCCCTCTTTGGAAGGTGAGTAACTGCTGCTAGCATTTTTAATAGAAAAGAACGGCTGACTCGTCTCGCACAGGAGGCATAAGGGTCCTTGCCAGTTAAGCGCGATTCTCCCGCGAATCACCAACGACACAGTACGCGTCGAGCTTGTTTGCCCAGTCAGTTGTGGCTCTACCTTGAGTCTCTACCTTGAGTCTAAAAGGAATCGCCTGCGAAGCGGGCTTTGCGCTAACTTGAAGACACCAGGAACCCGTCAGGGGCTTTAATGACCAGCCGACCAATGTTAGCCTGTTTCTACAAGCCACAATGCCACATAAACAAACGTCCAGGGGCAGCGCGGACTGAGAAACCACGAAGGGATTGGAAAAAGCACGCCAACCCCAAGAAGCTGGGATTCGAGAGAGAATCTGTTCCGAGACGAGACAAGTCTTCAAGGGAGCCATGAAACCCCGTATCTTCTCTTGCCTCATACGGGCGAGATTCCGAGGATGCCGGTCTCGTTGCCGCGGTGGGAGCCCTTTTGGGAATCCCCAGCTGCACAATCAAGTTAAGCACAAACTGACATGATATGCACGGTTTACTTTAATCTGCTCCGAGCGCGATCCCCTGACCCAACAAACTTGATCCAGGCACAGTCTTAACAGGATTGGCTAGATCTGGACCGCGTATCCAGATCAAGTCAAGGCCTGATTGGAGGTGGTTTCATTATCTGGCCCCTGTCACAGGAGAACATCCACATAAAGACAGGGTCTGCCAGGCCCATGCAGGTACCTTGAGGCCATGGCTCAACTAGATCATGGGGTTTGACCACTAGAAGAAGCCCTCGTCTACGGTACAATCTCCTCGAGGTGGGTGGTTGCCGCGCTCTTGACCATTGCTCATTTCCTGGGGTCCATACCCATCTCTCTCGCTGCTTGGACCCGTCGATCTTTAATATTCATGTCCTTACTTCCCTGTCTGTCGTTAATTCTCTTGCTTTCTCGATTTGCTTATACGTTGGTGTTGCTGGTTCACAAGTCCATCGGCGCTTTCTCCCGTCAGCTTCATCACTCGTTCTGTTGCTCGACGACAAAGACACTCTTTAACTGACACCGGCCAGCATCCATGTCGTGTTTATAACGCATTGCTTGAAGGATTGAAAGTTTCGTGCAACAAATACGAACAATCGCTTTGGAATCTCGAAACATATCAACATTCGTTTATCGACAACTCTCACAATGAGACTCATCGACCTCTCAGCCGCCCTTGTAGGCGTGTTATCAGCTATGCCCTCTGGCGTTGCTGCCAAGTCTCACGGTCACCGTCACAATGCTCACCAGCATCCGTCTGCGCCTGTTATTACGAAGCGAGGAGGACAATGCCAGTTTCCTACCGGTGACCCTAACATGGTCGCCGTTACTCCCGATGAAATGAACGCTGGCTGGGCTATGAGCCCTGACCAGCCGTGCAAGCCTGGCAGCTACTGTCCTTTCGCCTGCAAACCCGGTATGGTGATGAACCAGTGGGATCCCGATTCGAAGTTTGAATATCCCGCCTCTATGGTAAGTCTGAGCGATATCAATCCACAAATTAGCAACCCCCAAGTAACCCTTTCCAGAACGGTGGTTTGTTCTGTAACAAGAACGGTGAGATCGAGAAGCCTTTCAAGGGCGAGCCCAACTGTGTCCAGGGCACTGGGACTGTTCAGGCTGTCAACAAATGCGGTTCCAAGATGTCTTGGTGTCAGACTGTTTTGCCTGGTAACGAGGCCATGCTTATCCCTACTCTTGTTACCTCTAGTGCAACTCTGGCTGTTCCCGCATCTTCCTACTGGTGCTCCACCGCTGCTCAGTAAGTATCTTGAGTGTTGCTGATCATTGAAGATCTCTAACGTCTATCTAGTTTCTACATCAACCCCCCAGGCACAGGCGAGGAGGGCTGTATTTGGGGCACCAAGGACGAGCCCATTGGTAACTGGAGCCCCTACGTTGCTGGTGCCAATACCGAGTCCAGCGGCCAGACTTTTGTCAAGGTTGGCTGGAACCCTATCTGGGAGGACTCGGCCTTGAAGAACACACTACCCGAGTTTGGTGTCGAGATCAAGTGCCCCAACGGTGGATGCACTGGACTCCCTTGCAAGATCGATCCTACTGAGGGTCGCGGCAGCGTTGGCAGCAAACTCGCTGCTAAGGGTGCTGGTGGATCAAGCTTCTGTGTCGTTACTGTGCAGAAGGGTAGCAGTGCCGAGATTGTTGCTTTCCCTGCTGGTGGCTCAGGCTCAGGATCAGGTAGCTCCGATGATGATTCTGAAGATGACTCTGGCGACGACTATGAGGAGCCCGAGTCTACCACCGTTGAGGCCGAACCATCCACTACAGCTGTTGCTAAGACCACCACTTCCGAGGTGCCTGAGGTCACTACAAGTGAAGAGCCTGAGCCTTCAACCACCCAGGAGCCCTCAACTACTGCGGAGCCCACCACTTTTGCGGAGCCCACCACTTCTGAAGTCCTGACTACCTCATCTGCTGAGGAGTCTACAACCACGACCCCCATCGAATCTACTACGAGTGCTGCAGAGACCACCACTTCGCAGCAAACCACGACTGCTGAGGAGACCACGAGCGAAGAGCCTACTTCTGCCACGACCCTCTTCACGACTGCCAGTTCCAGCACTAAGAAGACGCAATCTACCACCAAGAAGGTGTACCCTACTGTCAAGCCCGGTATCTTCCGCGAGAATCGAACAACCACATACACAGGCTCCCAAACCGAGGAGACTGCCATCGTTTCTGATGCTGGCTCTGAAGCCGCTCCCACCCAGTCTCAAGAGGGTGAAGCTGGTCGTCACCAGGGCAATGCTGCTGTTGCCGGCCTCGTCGTCGCCTTAATTGCAGCCGCCTGCTTCTTCTAATTCCTGTCTATTGACGGCCAACGGCCAACGTCTCTTTACAACCGACATTCTCTTCACAAACTCTATTTTCAACAACATTCCTTTATTACTGGTATTTTACGTATATTATCAAGCCAACTACCTATCGGCGATAGTGTCTATTGTCTAAACTCAGCTGGACTCCTCGACAGTCGTGGTCAGTTCTAGTTGTCGATACCCGCCCTCGGGTACTAATATTCTTCAGGGGTCTTTACCGGCTCTTGTGGCCCGTGGGCATTATATATAAGTTTCAACGCTTCATTTCACGGTCGATATACCCTTTTTCGCAATCTTTGGAGACTTTGGATATTTGGAGGAACAAGCGATGGTGTTAGTTTAGTCTCTCATTTAACGACGTATGCACATATGAACAGAGGATTTGGGGGGGCTTCAGTGGCCAGGAGGCTAAGATGAGGTGGTGTGGTTAGTCGACGAGATGATACTCTAATCATCTCGGTGTATAAACTAGAAAAACATTTTGATTGGAAACATTCAGTGGCATGATCTACGAGTTTGCACGTCAGCTACCGACAAGAGACTATTGTATCTGATCACTTTAACTGCTCACTTAAAAACACGCTTCGTCTCATTTTATTCAGATGTCTAATCTTATTATCCCTCCGGGTATCATACGGTCCATGGTATTATACAAACGCTATCTGGACGGTTCGTGGTCTAAATATCCAAGCTAACCTAGGTCATCTATCCAATTCCCCTTGTTCACTCCTTGACCCATCCCGGTACCTCTTCTGGATCAAAGTCTTCATCGTACCTCCTATCTCGAATCGTGTGCCACACGTTGGGCCAGCCAGCCAGCACAGGACTACCCTTAGCCTTGGCACCAATGATGGCGAATCGTCCTTGTCCATGGGCGATAAACCCGTGCATCAAGCCCTGCTGAACAAGCGTGGCAATCGCCATCTCCACGTCCTCTGGCGTTACCTCTGCGTTGCCCCATATCATGCCCTCGTTAGGCCGCAGAGTCCTAGGACCGCCAGGTGGCGGAGCTAGTGTGGAGGCTTGAGGACTCTGTGCGTTGTTCTCAAGGGCCTTCATGAGGAGGGGGTTTACATGCTGAGAACGGCTATGAGAGCTAGGCCCTGCGGGTAGCCAGCCTTCGAGGCGACGTTGAAGATATACAGCGATTGTGTGCAGATCTGCGAGATCAAGAGTGGCGGCTTTGCGGGATGATGCGTCAGTGGGAGGGACGTATGTAAGTAGAAAAGTCTTTCTGCTTAATGATCGCCAAAGAAGCGGTCTTAGACGGTTGCTGAGGACTAAAAGCAGGCCTTTTTCAAACAGCCAGGTCTCATGTTGCGCCAGGTGGTGCTGGAACTGGATAAAGTTTCCAGACCTGATGGCCTGGCAGATAGGAAGGAATACCGGCGCCAGAGTCTGGCATTCTTGTCGTTGGAGCAGCGTCTGCGATGGGAAGCGCCCGAGGAGGATGTTGCAGGGGATGAGATAGGTGAGAATGTTGGTCCGGTGAGAAACCAGCTGTGGTGGAGTCTGGAGGTACGCTTCTTCAAGGCAGAGGGCGGCGCGAAGATAATGGCTGTTTGAGAAGTTGAAGCGGCCTAGGTAATAGAGAAAAGTGACGCGCTGAGCGGCTGGGTAGAGAGATAGAGGCGGAGAAATGGTGGAGATGTTGACGAATATCATCTTTGCGAGATGTGTTCTTCGACACTGTCGTCTTGTCAGTCTGTATAGCATGAGAGATGAGGGATCGTGACATACCGCAAAGAGCAGCTTGAGAACAAGATTTGCAAACATATAGACGCCGACCTTTTTGCCCTCGGGCTTTGCATAGCGGCCGCTGGACCGGTCTGTGAGACATGTGGTAAAGATCTTTTGGATGATCTCAGCCGACGACTCTGCAATGGTCTTGTCCTCGTCCACGGCACGCAGACGACGCGCCAGCTCAGGGCGTCTGTTGAGGGACATTGTGAGACGAGCGAGCGTCTCTGACAAGGACATGCTCGTCTTGAGCAGCATTGCGCCATAGGTAGGATGAGCAAACGCCGTTGCGCACGAGCTACAGTTGTCATGTTAGCCACTCCGACTCTTTTTATAGTCGTGAGCCTCAGTGAGACACGCACTTGACGAGGCCGCTCAGCAACTGATGCGCGCCCAGAAGATCATGGTAATCGACGTCGCGCCAAAACGCCAGGTAATCCTTCATGAAGGCCACGAAGCCGGGCCAGACGGTCGCCTGGCCATCGGGGACGTCGTCCTCTTGCGGCAGCGACTTGTCGATGATGTTGTCGAGGCCCTGTTGGCGGAACTGAGAGCGCAGCTCGGCCGCGAGGTTGTGGTACTGCTGCGGCGAGCCGGGCTCTACCTGGAGCCAGGCGCGGAGCTCGTCGCCATTCTGGGTGCGGATGAATTTACGGATCTGGGTGAGGAACTCGAGGACAAGAGGCATCGCGAGTGTGTGCTTGTTGTGAGGGTGGTTGAAGAGGTTGAGTTGGAGCTTGGAGCTTGTTGGAAAACAACCTGGCTCCACTGTGTTATAGCGAGCAAGGAATACCGGTATAACCAGCACAATGAACTCATTGTGTATTGATATGATCAGGCTTATACGCGCATATATAGAGGATATAATTCAAGAAAAACATGCAATTTCATTTCTCAAAATCGTTAATATACGGGACTGTGATTCTTGGTCAAGACACCATAACATCATGACAGTTTCAATGTCTCACCCTATACCTGAGTCACTGACCACAGCACAGCATTCACTCTGTATTGTTCATGTTGTTTTTATTCGATCTTTTTGCGCTACTTTCATGTACTCAATAAATACTTCAGTATATCCTGTGCACCAGCTCAAGATTTTCATGCTTTTACACAGATTCAACACGCTGCACAACGATTGCTGTCGCTGCACCACCGCCGTTGCAAATAGCAGCAACACCATACTCACCAGGCTTAAGCTGGTGAAGGAGAGTAGTCAGGATTCGTGATCCAGAGCTGCCGAGAGCATGGCCCAGTGAAATGGCACCTCCCAGAGGGTTAACCTTGGCACCCTCCAGACCCAAGATCTTCTGGTTGGCCAGGATCACACTGGCGAAAGCCTCGTTGAACTCCCAGACAGCAACCTGATCCTTGGTGATTCCAGCACGCTCGAGAGCAATAGGAACAGCCTTGGCGGGAGCAACGGGGAAGTCAATGGGTGCAACGGCAGCATCGGCGTAACCGCAAATCTTGGCCAAAACGCGCGAGCCGGAACCATACTTTTGAGCAATGGCCTTGCTGCCAAGAACAAGAGCACTAGCACCGTCGTTGAGAGTCGACGAGTTGGCGGCGGTAACAGTACCACTTCCGTCACGAACGAAGGCGGGCTTCAGCGTGGGGATCTTGTCGAACTTGACTTCGCTGAAACCCTCATCAGTGTCGATGATGGTCTCGCCCTTACGGCTCTTGACAGTGACGGGAGCAATCTCATCAGCAAAGGCCTTCTCCGCCCAAGCCTTTTGCGCATTGCGGTACGACTGGATGGCATATTCGTCTTGCTGCTCTCGGGTAATTTTGTGGTTCTTAACTGTGTTTTCGGCGCAGTTGCCCATGTGGAATTGATCGTAAACGTCAGTTAGGCCGTCCTTGATAAGACCATCCTCCATCTTGACGTGGCCAAAGGGAGGAAGACCACTGGCTCGTGGTACGTAGTAAGGCACTTGTGACATGTTCTCCATTCCACCAGCGATCTGAGCCTCAGCAAGACCCATTTGAATGTTCTGGGCAGCAATTGTGACGGACTTGAGTCCAGAGGCGCAGACCTTGTTGATGGTGGTCGCCTCGATCTCCTGGGGCAGGCCGGCGAAGATGGAAGCCTGTCGAGCGGGCGCTTGACCAACAGAGCCCTGGAGGACATTGCCCATGTATACGTCGGTGATCTTCTCGACGGGAACCTTGGACTTCTCTAACGCTGACTTGATGGCGACAGCACCTAGTTTTGGCGCCGATACCGACAGAAAGGAGCCATTGAACTAGAAAGACATCAATGAGTTATGGTACAAGCCGGTAAGGCTAGAATATACCGTACCTTTGCAGTGGGAGTTCGAGCGGCACTCAGGATGTAGGCGTCTTGGAGTTCTTTGCGCAGAGCTGGTCTTGTAGAGAAGTGTCGCGCTCCATTCACATGCCCGGCAAGTTGAGCCAGTCGGCCAGCGGATCTAAGTTGTGTAACAGGCATTTCGAGCAAGACGAGGGTATTAAGCAGCAAGAAGATTGACCGAACACGAAGAAGAGACAGAATAGTAAAGAAGAGGGAATATAATATAGCAGCAGGAGAGGATTAGAAATAACAACAGCCTCGGATATCGTGGATACGGTCCTCGTCGGCTTTCAGCGGGGGAGGGCCCGAAGTGGCGGGGACAAGCTCTTACAACCCTGGGGAAGCTGCCAGTGACGTCGGCAGGTACATGTTTAACGGCAGCAGTGCAGCCCGTTTATAAAGTACTTTTTAGCGGAATCAAGAAGCACTCCGACTCTGCGATTACTACACGGAATGTCTGGTCTTGTCTCAAACACGGTCCCTTTGCCCCGACTTGTTCTCTTTCGGAACTCACTTTCGGTTCCGACAACTCCACGATTTAACAAAGAGAGCGGCCTTCGTCCCCCGCGACCATGTGAAAGCGCTACGGTTTGAGGTAGGGATATATCATCACGTGATCAAGGACAAGGTGACAAGGTGAGAGGCGGTAAGGTGGGGTCTTCACCGGTCTATTGATAGGCCAGCTCACAAGCATTGTTTGATTGGCAGATTGCCACTACGGAGCCTTGGCTGTGGAATCAACTCACCACCTCAGTCCATCGATGACCAATCTCCATCTCCGCTCAATAGTCTACCTTGCACCGCCAAATCCGTTGTTTGCTGGGACAGCGAACCGTGCATGTAAACGTTTTCACATTTTGCAGTGAATCGTAGTTGATATCTGTCGCGACCACCATCTCTTTCTTTCAACACCGCCCTCCAAGCAGCATACCAGTCTCTACTACCACATCCGTCTTCAGATCTATCCGTCATCATGTCTACCGCTGCTCGTCGTCGCTTGATGCGAGACTTCAAGGTGCGACACGCCTTTGCGATCATTCTCCAGACTATCTCGCTGACTCCTTCTGCAGCGCATGCAAACTGACCCTCCGGCTGGTGTCTCTGCCTCCCCCGTACCCGATAATGTCATGACCTGGTTCGTTGGACCTATTCGACATCGCTGTTCCTAAATACTCATCTCTCGCCTTAGGAACGCTGTTATCATCGGCCCTGCCGATACCCCGTTCGAAGATGGCACCTTTCGACTGGTGATGCAGTTCGAGGAGCAATACCCCAACAAGCCTCCCCAGGTCAAATTTATTAGCCAGATGTTCCACCCCAACGTCTACGCCACCGGAGAGCTCTGCTTAGATATCCTGCAAAACCGATGGAGTCCTACGTACGATGTCGCCGCTGTCTTGACCAGTATTCAGAGGTAAGGAGAAGCAATACTCGCTATAAACACATGCAGCTGACCTTAACCAGTTTACTTAACGATCCAAACACCGGTTCACCTGCGAACGTCGAGGCGTCCAACTTATATAAGGACAACAGGAAGGAATACACCAAGCGAGTCAGGGAAACGGTGGAGAAGAGCTGGGAGGATTGAACAACGACCAGCCCCAGTAGGACAGAGAACGGTATACCAACGTCGATTTGTCCATCAAAGCATGCATCGCATCACGACCGCTCGACCTTGCTCTGCAACCCGGAGGGTGATTGCTAAGGCGGGGCACATATGTACTTGGCGTTTGGGTGCGAGGAGTTGGACTTAACTGCATTCGAGGCGTTGCGAGCGCCCAAGGACGGAAGCCCTCCTCGGGAACGTTAGCTTATGATATCACGAGGCTCATCATGAAGAGGAGTTTTGATGTTTCTTGACACGCTTGCACTTTGGTCGGTGATGTTCTAAGTGATCAGAGCCATGTCTGAAACATTTGAGTGAAGCTGGCCAATGGTGACACTGTCGTCTTTGTTTTAAAGTGATGCAATGCAAATCACATTCCCAAGTGATTTTGAGATTTTATCATAAATTTTAATCGTGCTTCTGTAGATTGTGCAGACCGTTCTATATGCAGTTGATGGCCTACCCTGATGCTTATCATTGGTCACATGCCGTAATAGGCAGTCTGTTGACAACGCAAACTGGCCCCTCCACGAAGCAACCCGATCACAAAGCATCCGCCGGCACCTTCAAATTAAGACCAGTTTAACTTAACAACTGAAACGGGGCCCGGCCGTTCGGGTACTGGACCGTTCGCAGGTAGGTAGTCAGCTCAGCCCGGGAGGCCTAATCTCCAAGGGGTAAAGAAGCCAAAACCTCCCAAGCAGTCCCCTAGACTTACAGGACGGACCCCCTGAGGAGCCCTGACACTTGAGTCCCCCTCCCCGTTTCGGCCCCTCTTGGCGCGCGTCTCATAGTGGAGAGGGTGGGCTCCAACCTATCAACACCAACAAAACCCACCGCCTCTCGTTGCCAACGATACGACTGACTGGACAGACTGACTGTTGACTCGATTGTTGTTGCGTGCGTGCATTGCAGTCACTTCTCGTCACCGTCGATACATACATTTTCTTGCCGTACCGACATTCAAGCTATCTACGCCCCGCCAGCGAAACCCTTGTCTTGGCCCTGCCTCGACCCTCGTCTTTCTTCAACGTCTTTTTTTTTTCTACCTCCCTTCACCACTTTCTCTTTCACTCTGCTCCGTGCCGTGCGTGTTTGAGGTTGCTATCCCTCCTCTCGCCGCCATTTTGTGGCTCACTGCAACAATCCCCGGCCCGCCTCTTCCGCGACCCCCCCCAACCCCCCCT
>JAJJWO010000305.1:0-12480 GCA_021655895.1 Fusarium sp. NRRL 66739
CTAATAATATAATTAAACCTATCTATTATCTTAAGATTATCCTAATTGATCTATAATCTTATACTAACTGACCTATAATGCTGGACTGAGTGAAGCCGGTAATACCTATAAACCTGTGGCGTCGCGTCGCGTTATATTATGTCGCGTCGCGTTTTATTTTGTCGCGTCGCGTTATGTCGTGTTATGTCGTGTCGTGCCGTGTCGTGTTATATCTCTCCACATTACAGCATGGCCTCGCCTCTAGCCGAGCAACCCGCGCAGTGTGACATCTGCCATAAGTACCATACCGCATTGCCTATCCAGGCTCTGCTAATAATTCCTCGAGGTGTCTTATCGCTCTGAGTTCCCAGATCGGGTATATGTGCTTGGCTGATACAGTAACACAACATATTAATCACATGATCCAGCTGAAGGCTTTACCCAAGTGCAGAGACAACCAGGCAAAAAAATCTCTTTCTCTTTGTCATCTCAGCAAATCCTTATTCGTAGCCTCTTTTTTATGGTGCAAACTGACTTGCATGATTGCATCCTGCATCTTTACCACCGTTTATTGAGAGTTCCAAGTCACGTGCCCTTGAATCACAATGCCAGATGTCGAATCCGATACCGGCGACAAAACCAAAGACAAGGTTACATCGACTGTCACCCGTAAGAAAAAGAACGACCAGACCAGTAACGAGTATAAGAGGGGCCTCAAAGCAGACCATATCGACTTCCTTGATTTGTATTGGCCTAATGGCCGGAGCGGATGGGCAAAGAAGCCCTTCATCGTTGATGAGACCAGGCTGGGTGCAAATATCACAAGTTCCCTTAAGGCCATCACGATCCTGGCCAAGTGTTATAAAATAGATCTTCCCGGTCTCTACCAAGAAAACGGCCACATCTGGAACGCTGTCTACCAGAACTCTGCGCCTTTACGCAAGAAACGTCCCTTGAACACTGGCAATTTGCTCACGCAACTCAACACAAAGGTCGCTACCGAATGTCTTTGTAAGGCAATGGGCCACTTTGGACCTGTAAATTCTTCTCTTTTAGATGAAGTTGCCAACAACTATAATCATGGGGAGATAAATGGGCACCGCTATGACGAGAACAATGGCGACAACAGCACGGATGAGAGGATGAAATGCGTGCATAGCGACGAGGGAAGCTCAATGCATGATGACCAGGAAGAAGAGAAGGAAGATGACAACAGAGACAACAAGCCGGATGGTAATAAAGATGGAGATAAGGAGGTCTCAGGCGAACAGGACCAAGAGATTTCAGACCGTAAAGACGAGGATGAAGGCAAAGACATCTCAGACCAAGAAGATAAAGATAAAGATGAAGACAAAGACGAAGACGAAGAGCAAGAGGACGATGAGGATGAAGATAAAAAGAATGAAGACAAACACAAGCATCAACCTCTTAATACTCATTCTCAAGAGAATCACCAACGCGTCAAAAGCTTTGACAACAGCCAGGACGCTAGTCTCGTGCCGCCGCACTCCTAGAAGTCGTCACCAGTTGCTGAACTCCATCCCAAGAGACGTCACGATTCAATCGATAAATCTCTCTCCCTACATGCCAAGAAGAAGCTGCAAGACTACACTCTTAAAGAGTTTATTGGCATGTCAGGCACCGAGCCAGAGGCGCCAGTGCCGAGCGGGTCGAAGATGCCCGCACTCGAGGACATACTGGCCCTGGCTAAGGAGCAACTTGACAATAAAACCAAATGCTTGACCGAAGACGTTATTGACCTATTGGTTGGCCAAGCTCTTGGTAACGACAATCCCCAGGTGGGCTCGGTTGCGGCACTATGGTTCCAAGTCCAAGGCAATCTCAGAGACTCACTTCCTGCCAAGGTCAAAGGATATGAAATTATATACATCCCCGTCCATACCCAAGACCCCGCGCATTAGTCTTTGGTTATTATAAAGCGTGGCCTGTCACTCCCTACCAAGATCGAGTATTACGACAGCTTGATAAGCTCCCAGCGCAGTCATCTTGTTAAAAGAGCTGTGCTGAACCTGCTTTCAACCGAAAGTGGCCAGCTAGACTTCAAAGTGATAGTAAATTCAAGTCCGTGTTTAACATGCCTATCTATCACTGACCCATCTGTAAAGCAGACACCACAGCAACAAGATTGCTCATCATATGGCGTATTTGTGGTCTCCGCGATATCTTTCAGTGCCCAAGGCGACCGGATTTCTGAAACGCTCGATCTTGACGCAGAGAGACTTAAATGGCGCCTCAATTTGGATTATCCTCTTGTGCCGGTTCCCGAACCCCGAAGCTCCGACTTAGACTTGCTTGATTCGCCACTCCCTGAAGTCAAAACACCTATACATGGTGTTGGGAGTTTTTTGGGAAGCCAAATGTTGGAGGATCTTGACAGCGCGATCCGGAGGACTGAGGACATTCTCAAACAAATTAAGAGACGGGAAGTTGTCTCCAAACTCACGAAAGAATATTTGGCAAGCATTAAAGAGCATCTCGAAGACCCAACTATTTGGAATCGTGAAAGTGAACAACAGCCGTTCAAGTCAATTCTCGCCCAGGTTCAAGATTTTCAGGCTGATTTTGACGCAGGTTCATGGCAAGGTGAACACAAATCCTTGGCCGTAGCTAACTTGGCCAAGCTCAAGAAGAAAAGGGCCAGAGTTAAAGAGGCTGCACGTAAGCTCGAGATCAAGAAGGCAGCTTCCAAAAAGGCACGAGAGGAAGAGGAGGAGGCTGAAGCTGCTCTATAACTGGAACGTGAGAGAACAGTAAGTACTGATGGATGAGGGGTGTTCTGGTGGTCGAGGACGAAGCAGGAGCATATATCTACGGGATAATCAGGTAGGAAAGATGGGAAAGATCTATTGTTAGCATTTAGTGAGGTGGGGTTTAATAGTTAAGGAATAAATACTTAGAAATATAGTAACTGTATAGTAATTGCTAAGTTCTGTAGCAGTTCTTAGATTCTATACTAGTACCTAGGGTTTCTACTAGTACTTAGGCTCTCTATTAGTATGTAGAATCTCTATTAGTACCTAGGCTCTCTACTGGTTCCTAGGCTCTTTACTAATACTTGGGCTTTATATTAATTAGTACCTAGGTTCTGTAGTAATTATTATCTAGGTTCTATAGTAATTAGCACCTAAGTTCCTATTAATACCTAGGTTCTATGCTAGTTAGTATTTAGGAATTTATTAGTACTTAAGCGCTCTATTAGTTAGTACCTAGGCTCTTAACTAGTACCTAGGTTCTTTAGTAGTAGCAGCAAGCTTATAAAACTAGTATACTTTATATTTTAAAGTAACCTCCTCCTAATACAGGTGCCACTTACACTAGTGTCTTATTACTCTTAATATCTTCTGCCTTTCTATTATTTACCCTTTAGCTTATTACTTAACTAAATCTTAATTTTATTACTTCTAGTGTCTACACTTCTTAGGTGTAGGTAGTACTAGTAAGAATCTATTATAGGGAAACTTTTAAGATTTATTTCGCGGTAGCATAAAACGTTTTTATAGGCAACTAACTAGAACACCTACTGTAAGTATGATCCTTTTGACAGTTAACTTGTTCTAAATTACGCATTAACCTTTCTAGATATTAACTTACCGTGCTTGATTATGTTAACGTTGATTTAAATAACAATTTGCTTCAGGATATTAGAAAACTTTACTTTTGGCTAACTGAGTATTAGGAAAATGCATATGAGAGACCATCTTATAAACGCTTGTATGCTTTGCGGGTAACTTACTGTGGATGGACATTCTTTGGTGGTAAATGGCAATATACTTTTAAAATCCCAGCAAGGCTTATCTTGGCCACGTTATGATGTAAGTCATGCCGAGAGCCATATGGCCTAGGGAGTAGTGCATAAATCTGAGTAACATGGAATATATATTTCTATCGTAAGGCGGCATTATTCTAATCACGACCAGGAAGGGCAGTGTTTCATAAGAAGTATCTAACCCTTATAAACATAGACATATCCATCCCTTTAACGTAATATGAGAGTACTGCACGGAGTTCTGCAGTGCTAAGTCTTCTTAATATTATATTATAGCTACTTAATTATCTAGGAGTTTGAACTATATGTGCAGTCTATACTCACCCTAGAACATGGAAAGGACCAGAGCTATACAGCAGACTCCGAGCCAGGATTTAAGTAAATGGATTCTGTAGAGCCGTAACGTCCGACTCACTAGGTTCTTATACCTACTAGTAGTTACCGAACGTAATCTGTATAATGTAATATGCTGTAGCCCTATTTGTTATAAGATTTTCCTGCAAGGGGTGTTACAGATAGCTGGAAAAAGATGGCCTATCCAGCAGGTTATCGGATATTATGCTTGGAAACTAATAGGTTATATAGGGCGATAGTAGGATGATTAGAGAGGCCGATAGGAAAGGCTAGAGGGTACACCTGAGTGATATTGCCATCTAAGAGAATATTGCCTATTTAAAAAAAAAAGTTGATCCATATTAAGATATATATTACCGGCTTTTAGAAACATATTATTAGATACTTTCCGTAATGCCGGGCAAAGCTCGTTCCGTAGGGTTAACTCCCATTCTGATAAAACTCGCGGATCTTACGAATAAATCCTTGTCTGGCGGCGGTACGTAGAGCGTTAGAGGATTCCTCTCGCGGCTGTGTAAGAATCACGTCCACAAGCCTGTCCAACTCAACCAGGTCCAGGAAGCCTGTAAAAGGACTCGAGAGTAGATGTGACATGGATTGAAGCATGGGAAGAAGGAATGGAGCGATTGAATAGAGATTTGAGACCGCGGTGCGCATAGGAGATGAATATGCTGTTGTGCTTTGGCGGAGGTAAAGATTATGTTACGGTTAGGTCACCTGACTGCGCGCACCTGGGCCTATGCTGTGGACTTGGAGGAAAGTCTTATAAGATTCTCAGTTGAGGTATTTACTCATGGAATATGTAATTTGCTTAGTGAACCCCAGTGGAGAATGTGGTTTACTTAGTAGTTGTATGAGACTTGTCGATAGAATTTGTGTCGCGTCTGACGAACTGAATTTGGGAAATGGTGACTTGCAGGTACTTTATCATCAAAAAGATCGTGGCGTCGAGCTACGAGTTAACATAAACCAGCTTCGCGTAAATGAATGACTATGGTTACGCTGAAGCGTGGATAATTATTCCCAGAACTGATAAAGTTCATCAGTTATAATTAATTAAAATCTCCAAGTGTATTTGCTGTCTGTTGAAACAATATTCGTGATTAAGGGTTTCACACCCTAGTAGAACTGAACAACGCCTATCAACTATATCATTTCTTTGAGACACTTGCTAGTGACAACAATCAATTCTAAATCATTCTGACCCCTGTGCTTCATTCAATCACATGGGCATGTCAATGAATCTCTTGTCCGCTGTAGTCTTGGTTGAGTCAATTGTGATTGATCTTGCGAATGTCTTCATGCGGTCGACTTCATCCTTGGTCTCCAACTTTTACATGGATCACCAGGCGCACATTCTTCGATCCTTCGTTACTCAATCTTCATGGACTCACTTGAGGCAGTATGGAGAAAGACTGGGAAGTATTAGCACATTGGGAAATGATGCGTCAGATAAGAACATCATCCGAGACTGAGAGGTGACAACATCAAGAAGTCATCTTCGTCTGACAGGTCTGAGTTGATACCCACTTCTTAGTTTTCATTGTCATGTTATATCCGTGAGTCTCTCCCAATCCTGGCCTCTTTCCCTTGGTATTCTACCGTTTAGTAACTCATTGTTCTCCGTGCCTTCTATACATTTACAGCCTCTTATAACAATCGCGTTCCACCATCAAGCGTCATCTTTAAGTCAACCCCTACGTCTTTTGGCGGCGCTGGCTCTTCATTAGGCATGCCGTCGAGGCTTCTTTGCTCAGACAGAAGTACTATCTCGAGATGCAACTGGCGGGTTCAAAATGATTGTTTCTGTTGTTATTGCTGCTGCTTTTCAGACGGAATACTTTGCCCTCAAAGTGCACAGGTAAGGGTTTATCAGACTATCACTCAACAAGGCCGCGGAACAATATTGATAATGCCCATAAGAAACAGGAAGATCAATAGGTGATACGGCCAACAATAAATTCGGGACGGGATACCACCTTGATCCCTAAGCCACCAACGACCTTCCCGACGGCCATTATAAGATGGGCGACGATTTATGAAGTCTCTATAGGAACGATATCAACAACGCTCTTAGGGGTTACTTCTGGAAACTAGTGAGTGTGGCCTTGATGGCGTGGAGATACGGCCATTGAGGATTCCGGCCGCGAGCAGTGCGGTCCAGCAACTTATCTAGAGAGTGGCTCGCTCTAACATTTTCCCGCGCTTAGAGCTTAGAACGTCAGTCAAGGGCTTCCCACTCGTCGCGTCTTATTGCGTTCTGTCGCGTTCCGCGTGAGTATTTAGGGCATTGAGGTTCTCTGCACTGCCACTTGGGCGCCTGGTAGCCCTGGTCTGGTGCAACTTGGCCGAAAGGACTAACGTTAGTTGACGAGTTTGTATTAAATTATGGCTATTGGATGACTGGATGTTAATGTGTGATAGATATATTAACCTGCTGACCAGCCGTAACACATAGTAACTGTCCTCCTTCAGATATCTGAGCTCTCTATTCTCTGATAGAATAAGACAGAGCCACTCGGCGTTCCAGTCGCTGGTGTGGCGCCGGCAGAGGCGCTCTTAGCTACTGACCTGGTCGTATCGACGCCTGGAGCAGTGGGTGTATTTGTATCGCCAGAAGCAGTCTTCTGCCCGCATTTGCTGCCAATCCACTTCGAGCGGGGGATGGGGATATGAACTTGAGTCTTTGGGACAGACGCAGCTTGAGCACATGGGTTTCTTGTCTGAGTAATGTACATTAGTACAGCTGTAATACACTGGGCCGACCGGAAGGTGAGGGTATCTATCACTCTCTTGGAGCCCAGGGACGGGGAGGGGAATTTGATATAATGCACCGCCTGGAGACGCTATCTGATAGCTTGCTCTCAGAGCTCGAGATATAGCTTGTTCTTGAATTAAGGGGTGCCGCTACGGTTCGACAACATATACGTCACCGGCTGCGGTTCTATTCAACATTGATGACACTTCCAATCTACGGCACGTCTTTACTATTAACATGACCCAAGAATTTACAACCACTATCGCACAGTGTATCCGAGAGCAAACCCTCGACGATACCTATATTATGTACAGCTCTGACAATGGGGTCTATTTAAGTCATCACCGACTGCTGCCTCCTCGTAAAAAGTGTGGCTTCCATGAAGATATTAAAGTGTCCCTTTTCATTAGAGGTCCATGTGTGCCTGTAGGGTCTGTAGAGAAGGCCGTGGCCACGCATATCGACATTGCCCGGACGCTGCCCCCCTGAAGGATAACCTAGATAGCGATGGGTGTTTCCATCTTCACCTGAGCGAGGGAGCACTGCCTTTCAGGAGAAACTGCCCGGAACGTTTGAAGTGGGACGTTAAGGAGGTGGAATAGAGTGGTATGCGTGGGTCAAGGAACGATGTTTTGGATGTTCTTAAGTAATGTGTCAGACTGTACTGCCAATACTGTCTAGACGAGCACTTGCGGGTAAAGATCTATGGGTATTAAAGATCGTAGCGTAAATACCATGTGAGTGACTTTCCTTGAGGAGAACCTCTGCAGTCAACCCGGTGGACGCTATAGGTTTGTGATTGAACCTGATGGCTGACACTCGACAGAGCCTCTGGGCGATAGAAACTGAATCTTAAGGGTCGCAGAGAATATATGAGGCTCAGATTTTAGTAAGAAGCAATTGTTTCTTGTATCCAGAGAGTGTTTTAATAAGACGGGCAGATTTCAGAAATACACGGATCATGTTCTACATTATAATGGACTGATGCTTAGAATGATGGCTCGGCCGGGACGGACCATTAGCGTGGGCGACGAATGAAGTAATATCCTCATTCATACGTTTGAGAAATATCAAGGAAATGTAGAAAGTAGCGAAAATACGTAGCATGGTTCAAGTCATGCCCAAATAAGAGACAAGGGCTAAAGTAGCTTGAATAGGTTGGAAGAACTCTTGGAGAACTGAGAAGATTGTTTAGTATATACATTCTTAGTATATTTGGCTGTGCCCATGGTGAACGTTCTAATATAGGTCCCTATAAAGTGCAGAGCTCGACTAGGAACTTGGAATCTGATGGCAGGTCACATATTATTAGGATGTAACGATGAAGGGAAGCAGAAAGATGTCTCCTTTTTGTTTCATCCCGCTGTTCTCCTAGGTTGTCTTTATTAAGTGGTATGCTTGTTGCTTCCCTGCAATGAAGTCCCCTGCCTTCACATACACATTTGCATACATGAGAGAATAATGTACGCGTCAGAAATTGTCAAATATTTTCGACTCAAGCCTCCCTTGCTTCAATTACATCGGCCACTTTTTTCGCCAGCGGCAAGATGAAAAGTATTCCTGGTTCCTGCAACCCTCGCCAAGCTGGAAGCCCGTTTAGCTCTCCACGCGAGATGAAGCGTTTGTGCAATTTGTAAGGGATATGTCACATCTAAGCAAGCGAAAAGCCAGTGACAGGATCAAAGTCAGCAATAATCGCTTGGCCCGAGCCCCTGAGTCTCTGATCTCAGATGCAGTTTCAAGCTCGTTACAATATGGTAACCCAGGACCAAGGGGCCTGACTCAGAGGAGAATTGCTCACAGGTAACTTGACATTGATGGGAGATGAAGTTCTCGATTAGTTCGTGGTCAATGTGGCGGGGGATATTCTTCGTGATTAGAGTCGCCGTGGATATCTTGTTTCTTGAGCTGCTGCAGTATATGTGCGTCAGTCGTGGCCAGACTTAAAGGAGGCAGTGCCAACGGCTCGTTATAGAGCATGTTTAGATTGTCGTAGGGCATTCTGCTCTGCTCTGCACTGCTCTCACTCACGACAGGTCCAAAGAAGACTCATTCCAATCACAGCCTCGAACTATTGTCTGTTTCCAAGCAGTAATGAGGTTCCACCACACGCAGTTTCTCCTTACTCACATTCCCTATTGAGCGAGCGTTACAGCGAGTACATGAGGGCTAGCCTAGCGAGTATTCCAGCCGCCAGAAGAAGTACTTCTAGAGGACGAAATGCCATACAATTCTACACAAATCATCACGTGGACTTGTATGCTCTTGGCTAGTGAGGCCTTGAGGCTTGTATACCATTTACCATTTGCCCCTTGACGTGAGGGCGGCAAATTTCGTTTGCGCCTCGTTTGTTTATGCTCAGTCTTTTCTGTGACGTTTCTCCTCACGTCCGCAATAATAATTACACGCATAATCCCCCCTTCTAACGACTGTCCATAGCGATACGCAATTTACTTTCGGCTTGAGGACCACCGCTATATTCATCAACACTTTAAATACTTGGTCTTACTGTACTCAGAATTGATAATCCTTAGGTTCTTAATGATTTTGATAGTAAAATAACTTATTGTTCGTGACTACTCGTGAGAATGCACGCATGACAAATGATGTGAGGACAGCCCTACCATTTGTCATAGGTCAATTCGCCGATGTTAGGCAAATGCAATGCACTCTTCACTTACGTCCTCCTTAACCTTTGGCAGCAGTGCATGGCTTGTTCCTTGTGATCGCGGTTGTAGTGTTTGGTTGTCTTTGCTGTAAGGGCAGCCGCGAAAGTCATCCAAACCACGACATTTCTTGTGGAATCAGCTTGTTCTTAAGCTTCCTTATGTTTATGACTATTTGTACATTTAATGCGATGCCTGACGTCGTGATGAGTTTTCATGTAACGACAGACATAATGAATGAGACACTGGTGTCGAGCTTGGCTTGCCGAATTAGATTATCCTAGCTACCATGCAGCACAATTCAAACTTATAGTAGGTTTGTACAACCGAATATTGATTTATCAAATTGTGTTTGTGTTTGGCCAACTTCTTCTTCTTCATCGTCATGATGGAAGACTGCTGGAGTCGTGGCCTTGTTCCTGTTCCTGGTCATTAAAAGTTACCGCATCTTCTTGTATCCATCTACCAGGCCCAACAGTCAGTGTTACCCCCGGTTCCAAGTGTTCCAAGTGTTGGTTCGTAACGAGATTGACCCGAGACGTTGGACGCAGAACAATCACTTTCTTTTTGGCCAGGCAATCCACTTCATCAAGGCTGGCTCGCCCATTGAGCTTTACGTCAAATGGATGAAGCAGTGGCCTGATGCTCCTTTCATCAGGTATCTTACCTTTGGGAACGAGGAAGTAATTGTAAGCCAAGTGTTCACCATCCTCTTCCTTTGACCACAACTCGTAATAAGTCAAAACCCTCACAGGTAGCAAACAGTATTGGAGCCCATAAGCAGATTCAGCAAACGCAATGCTACTCGTTCGTCAAGCCAGCACGCTTCCGAAAGGTGATTCAGGAGTTTGTTGGCAACGGTATACTAGTCCCCGAGGGCTCTGAGCACCGCGCTCACCGAAAGATGCTAGCCAACCCTCTTTCCGTCCCCAACATCCGAAAGCTGCAGCCCGTCTTTGAGGCCAAGTCGAGAGAGCTCTGCAGGCTGCTCGACCATGCCGCTGCCTCCTCAGGCGTCATCGACTGCACTGAGGTCTTCACCAAGGCCACGCTTGACATCATCGGTGCTACGGTCCTGGGCCTGGAGCTGGAGAACCTATCGTCTGGCACCTTGGGCATCGAGCAAGACGCAAAACCTGATTCTACAGGCAAGAGGGCTTACAGCTTCCACGAAGCGTACGAGATCATCTTTGAGCAAGACTTGTTCGGCAAGATCCTGCTATTTGCCAACGGCTTCTTTCCCGTCCGCTGGATACCTATCCAGGAGAATCGGAAATTCATGTTCTGCACTCACTGGGTTAGAAGAGTTTTGCAGCAGACAATTAACGACCGCAGAGCTGAGGTTCGAAGCAAAATGGCATTTGACAAGGCAGAGCACGACCAAACAGACTCTCGCGACCTGCTTACTTTTATTGTCGAGGAGAGTATGCCCGGGCATCCAGCTGAGACCTTGAGAGAGGATAATTTCCTCGGCCATGTTGGTTCCGCCTCCGGGTTCTCACTCATGATGGCTATTCTAACTTCCCTTGCTCCTAGTTGATGCAGTTTATGGTTGCCGACCATGCAACCAGTGCAGATGCCGTCACTTGGTGTGTCTACATTCTAGCAACGAGGCCTGATATCCAACATCAAGTTCGCGCAGAAATCAACGATATGCTTGCGCGGCCACCTCATCCGACTTACAACGAAATCAACTCATGCACCTATTTGGAAAATGTTATCAAAGAAGCCCTGCGTATTTATGCACCATGTGAGTAGCTTTTGGGTCCTGTGTCGCGCTTTTCAACTGCATTCCCAGGAGCAATGCATGCTAACGCTTCCATCGTTTACATAGCCAGTTCCCACCACTGTGCCGCAGCCGAGGACGTGACCATCGATGGCCTCCGGCTTCACACTCCCCTCTATCCCCGTCAAGATAGTTTCTAAAGCCCGCTCAGTCACATCTTGCCGTCTCGCTCCAGTCCTAGCTTCGCCACTCTTCAACACTTGACTTCAAAGGAACAAACATGTTGAAAATGTTAGGACGTACTTCATCCTCATCAGCGTGCCTTCCAGACGCTCCCCGTCTAGCAAGTGTGCTTTATATCCCTGAAGGACAAAGAAAACCCAGCAGGCGGTAGGCGCATGACACTGGAGGGTATGCACATGGTATGGAACTTGGTTCACAAAGCAGCTATACCCGATATTACACTCAAAGGGAAGCTCTAGTCGTCAGTATCATCCCTGCTACAGTTTTACTTCGTCTAGATCAGTCTTCAGACCTTGAGCGACAAGATAGCTGAGCAGCCAGATGAGCGTCATGGCGGGTGACACAGTAATCACTGGGAACCAGGGGACCCTAGTTATCTACTGGCTCGTTGTTTGAAGTGATGCGTAATCTGTCAAACAAACTCCATTGCATTCCCCAGTCCTCATTGGGTGTTCATGGGTTGTCCAGGCAATAGACACCATCCAATCCCTAAGCTGGACTCACCATATCGTCCCCTCATCAGTGACCACGCTCAGCAAGACCCTGACAAGTAACCCTCTATCCTCAATCCTCTTTTCCTTCAACTGCACTATCCTCCTTCAGCCTTTCACAACTCCCATCTCACAAACCTGAGCCAGCAACAGCAACAAGCTAGCACCTACCAAGCCTGCCAGGCAAAGGCCGATAACCGACCTCGTCTAACTCCTCCGTTCTCCCTACAAGACTTGTCATGACCTTCGGCTCTCGACCCGTCGTTGCCCCTCAAGACCACGGCCGTCATCCCTCGGACCTGAACGACGTTCCCACCGCCAAGATACACTTGGGATTCTAGAACCCTTAGGCCACGCAGAACATACATAAGCAGCTTATCAATAAGCTCCAGACGAACACGACCTTTCACGACCAGGTCGCCACTTATTGCACTTGACTTCTAACTTAACTGAAATAATAATACAGTTTCTAACTT